>CADDXX010000957.1:102772-116278 GCA_902810485.1 Alauda arvensis | reverse complement strand
TCGGGGGGCGGCGGCGGCGGCGGGTCCCCCCCCGCCGCCCCCATGTCGGAGGGGCCGCCCTACGGCGAGGGGCAGCTGGCGGGGGACGCGGCCGTGGGGCAGCTGCCCTTCCCCGTTCGCCTCCGCGGCGGCGACGGGCTCCTGGCCGGCGGGCAGGGCAAGCGGCCCCCCAAGCTGGGGCAGATCGGCCGCAGCAAGAGAGGTGGGTGCCGAAGGGAGCGGGGAGCACCGGGAGCTGCCCGGGATGCGGCGGGCGTCCCGCGGGGTGTCGGGCATCGTGCACCGGGGATGCGGGGCACCGGGGACCGTCCTCAGGGACGGGACGTGGTGACCGGGCTCCCTGGGGATGTCGGGCATCGTGTACCGGGGTCCTTCTCCGGGGATGCAGAGCACTGGGGACCCGTCCCCAGGGACAGGGTATGGTGCACCGGGCTCCCTGAGGGATGTTTGGGCATCCTATTCCTTGGATCTTCCCCAGGGACGGGGTATCGAGCACCTTTCGGGGACGCAGGGYACCGGGGAGCGTCCCCGGGGACGGGGCACGATGCACCAGACTCCCYGCAGGATGTCAGGCATCACGTCCCAAGGACTGCCAGCAGGGTGTTTGGTGGCCGGGATCTCCCCTGGGGACAGGACTTTGTGCCCTGGGCGCTTCCCGGGGTTTAGGGCAGCAGGGACCTTCCTCAGGGACAGGGCATCATTCCCTGGGGACAGGGCACAGAGGTGAGGGGACCTTCCCTGGGGACACGTCCTTTGCCAGGTGTCCCCGGGGATGGGGCAGCAGCGCCGGCCGTGCGGTACCGTGCGGTACCGGGGCCGCTCCCCGGGGACGGGACACGGCGCTCCGGGTCCCCTGCGGCGTGTCGGGCTCCCCGGAGCTTTGCCAGCAGCCACCCCAGGGATGTGGGACCCCTCCAACCCCCGCCAGGGTGACCTTGGGCGAGGGGAACCCGGTTCAGCAGCAAATTCATCGCGCTTCTCTCTTTTTCTGCTTCCCAGTGGTCATCGAAGACGACAGAATCGATGATGTGCTGCAAAACCTCTCSGAAAAGGCCCCTCCCGGTGTTTAAAGCCTCCCTGGGGACGCTGGGCTGAAGGCCGGGGTGGGGTCGGTTTACAAATGGCACAGGTGATGGGCGAGAAATCACCCCCAAAACACCCGCAGCGACCGCCCGAGCCCCGGCAGCGCCGCCCGCAGCCCCGCCGCTCGTCCTGCCCTCCGCACACGGGAGGGGAGGGCGGCGAGCGAGCCGGAGCCCAGCCCCGAATCCCCAAACCGCAGTAAATTCAAACCTAGATCTCAATGTAATCGGGAAAACAATCACCGGCTTCGGAGCCCCCACCCCGAGGGATGGATGGATGGATGGATGGAGGAGTCACGCCGCGGCTCGGAATTCCTCGGGATGGTTTTGTCGGGCTGGCCAAGCTTGTGCCGCGCTAGATCGGGGGGTAAGAGGAAAAGGGGGCAGCGGGGGATGGAGGGGGGACAGCCCCTGGGGTCTCCCTCCGGCCAGGGTTGTTCCCAGCGGGCACCTTGTTTACATTATTTAATCTTGCAAAAAGGAATCCGTGCACTTGGATGTACCACGCTATCCCCTTCTGTATGAGTTTTCTTTTATTTTATTTTATTTTTTTTAATGTTGATGTCTTTGGATGTTGGGAAATTATATAAAATAGATATATATATATATATTTAATTTTAGTCACGTTTTAAAGGTTCTCGAGGGGGGAAAACCAAAACTTTTATAAAGGAAAGGCCTGAAGGAAGAATCGCTGGTTTATTTTTTAAAGCTTGTACTTCTTGGTTGCTGTGAGCAAAGGGACAGATTTTATATGTACGGGGGGTGGGGGGGAATGCTCAGCTTTTCTAACTACCATGCAGTCTGTAGTGTGGGTGATCTTGGTTTTTCTTTTTTTTTCTTTTTTTTTTTTTCCCTTCTATTGTGGCAGTTTCCTCTCTTTAATAGACTGTATTAAAAACATATTCTATAAAAGAAATTATTTAATGTAATCACAAGAGTGCCAAACACTTGGAGATGCCGGAGGGCAGCGATTCCCTCCCCGAGATGAGCAGCACTCAGAGCTTTCTGCTCTTTCTAGGGCTCGGTCGATCTCTCGTGGGGTTTTCTCTGACTTCTCTTTTCTAACCTTTCTTTTTAACTATTTTGCATGATGTGCATAAAAACAAAAGGGGAAAAAAGAAAAAAAGGGAGGGAGGGGGGAGAACAAAAAGCGCCTCTGGCGCCCCGGCTTGGTTCTTGTTTCTGTTTGCAAATGACTGAGACCTCAAGGCAGGTTTTTCTTTCCTCCTTTTCTTAAATATTGTGTATGTTGCACTTTTATCCACTACACAGGGCTATTTCTGCAATGTCCGAATAAAAAGGAAAAATGAAACAAAACGGAAAAAAAAAAATGTATAAATGTGGATCTGCCGTGTTTTCCCGTGGGCCCTGCGCCGTGAGCATCCCCCCCTGTGCACCCAAATAATCCCAAAATAACCAAGGAAAACCTCCCCACTCTCTGGGACAGGCCCCTGTTTTGCTGAATAATTAATAGTAATTAATARTTAYTTGTGGGTTTATTTTGTTTGGTGGGAAAAGCTCCAGGGGCACAAATTTAATGGGAAAATTCAGCGTTGGGTCCTGAGAGTGGSKWTGGGGATGGGGAGGAAAAGGTGGCTTCCCCTTCACTGATGGGAAAAGCTGTGGGAAATGGGCATTTGCATTCAGTRTTGCCTCCCTTCCTCCCAAAACCCCAAATCCTGGGGTTAAAAAAAGCCATTTTCCCTTCTCACCGAGGGCACGAGCCCACCTTTGTGCCTGGGGAACAAGGGTATAATCACAGGTGGGAAACAGGTGCAGGGGTGGGATTTTATTGCAAAGAAAACCATCTATTGTAATAAAAGCAGGATGCTGCTGAGCTGGGATTTGTCCAGGATGACCTGGGGGGGCAGATGGATTCATTTGGGGAGCTGGTACCCCATTTTCGGGCTGTGAAAGTTGCACCACGCTCCCCTCCCCACCACCTTTGCTATTTATTGCTCCATTTTGAACCCACACACTTCTCTCCCACATCCAGGATGTGATGAGGAGCTTTGCTAAATTGCTCCCTCGAAAAAAAAATCCCCAATTATTTTCAGATTTTTTTTTCCCCCAGCAAGTTCAGCTCCAGGGCTGAGGCTGTGTGGGCTCAGCACACTCAGTTTTGRCCCCAGGATTTTCTGTGCTGGGGGACCCCCAGCAGGAAATACCCCCCAGAAGGGAGATTTTCCCTCCCAAATTAATGGGTTTTGCCCCAGTCAGCATCTGGGGGAGAGCCCAGGGCTCAGAGAGAGCAGACACAGSCAGAGGAGAGAGCAGACACAGCCAGAGGAGCGAAGCATCCCACACGTGCTGAGGATGCTGCACCTGGGAGCTCGTGAGACACAAAACCACGGGCTGCATGCAGCACTGGGTAAATTAAAATTTACCAAAAAGCCACTTTTTAGTGTGAAAATCTGATCTGTGGGTCCACCACGCCAAATTTCCCAGTTGATTCCGCACATCCTCTGAGCACTGAGACCACCCTGAAACCCAGACCCGTCCGAGGATGAGGGGCACAGGCAGAGCCCCCAAAAAACACCTGGGGAGGCCGGTAATGARGCAGAGAAAGCCTGAAGGCAGAGGGGGAAGGGGAAGCTGAAAGAGGAGGAGATTCTGCTAAATTACAAACCGCTCTTTTAWATGCATCTTTCATGCACGGCACATAAATTATGGAGCAGGAGAGCCCGGCGAGCTCTCGTACGCGAGGATGCGGGGATGGAGGGGAGAGGACAGAGCCATTCACCGGGGATGGAGGGG
Organism: Alauda arvensis; assembly: GCA_902810485.1. Lineage (NCBI taxonomy): Eukaryota > Metazoa > Chordata > Aves > Passeriformes > Alaudidae > Alauda > Alauda arvensis. The sequence continues at coordinate 112,439 of CADDXX010000957.1, read as the reverse complement.
AAAGATCCTCCCAGGAGCTCAAAGCGGGCATCCCGCACGGCCGGGAGCTGGGATTCTGGAGGAGGATTTAAGGATTAAGCTGGCCCCGGGGCAGGAGTTTATTGCATACATTATTTAACAGATGGCCCCACGCAGGCGGCGGCTGCGCGCGGTCTCCCCGGTGACCTTGTCTGGGAGATGCCGGAGCTCCGCAAAGGAGCCCGGTGCCATCGCCACGCTCCGGTTACAGGGATCAGAGAGGGAGAGAAAAAAAACAACAAAACCCGAACAAACCACGGAGCAAAGCCCAGGAGCCAGCACCCAGCAGCTCCAGAGCCAAATCCCCATGGAAACTGCGAAAATCCCCACCCAGCCCTGCCCATATGGGCTGCTGGTTTTGGCAAGGGTGGGAAAAAAGAAAAAAAGAGAGTAAAAAATGTCTAGAAAAGGGCCATTTGCAGGTTTATTTACCGGAGGAAACTTGGCACCTTTGGAAGAGCAGGGACGAGAGAGGTGCAAAGGTGCCAGTGACACCCGGGGCAGCTGTGAAATCCCACTCCCCTGCCCAAACGCACCCTTTAATCCCATTTATCCCATTTCCCCGGGGATTTTGGCGCTGGGGGAAGGTGCTAACACGGCTGCTCCTGCAGCAAAGCCAGCTCTGACCGCTCCTGGGTGTGTCTTTATTCACTGCTCGTTTTCCTCAGGCTTTAAGGCATCAGCCCCTGGCACGGCACCGGTCCCGGGGGGACTCAGAGCGATTTTGGGGCTGGATCAGCGTCCCCACCTCTCATTTCCCACATCACCCCGACAGCAACTCAGAAAAAATGAACCAAAATTGAGGGCAGTGTGCTGCAGCCAGGCCGAAGTGGGTGAGTCCCCCAAAGCTCTTCCCAAAAGGACACCCATGAAGCAACCGCCCAAAATAAATATTCTCTCTCTYTTTTTTYTTTYCTTTCCCCTCCTCCATCAAAACTAGGGCATGTTAAACTAGGCCAGCACTCCTAAAGTAATTTATTTATCATGGGGGGGGGAGGAGAGAGGAGGGACAGCTTGGGCTGCAGAAGGGGATGCTCCATCCTGCCCCCAAATGCTGTGGGTTTGGGGAATRAAATGGGTCAGTTCTTCCCTCTTCCCTTGTTGGGAAATCGCAATTACTCAGAAGGAAGCAGCTTYAGTGACCTTTGGTGGAGAAGACACAAAGATGGTCATTTTAATGGTATCAAACCCYTTTTGATCCGTTTGCTTGACTGCTTTCACCGCTGGGGTTTGTGTTTTGTGTTGTGGCGTTTGACAGAAAACACGCTTTGGAAAAACGGAAAAAGACGTGACAGAAATGTTACCCTCCTTAAAAACTTGGGGTTTTCCCCTGCTTTAAAATGAATGAGAAAAATCCCAGTGGCTGCCCAAAAATCTCATCCATCCCTCCATCCCTCCATCCCTCCATCCCTCCATCCATCCATCCATCCCTCCATCCATCCCTGCCAGGGAATGGGGCTGCCCGGGAGGGATTTGGGATGCAGATCCATCCTGCTGGCAGCTCCCCCATCAGCCTCGGAGCTTTCCTTTGTGTCTCCCGGTGGGAAGGGTGGGATGGACCCCCGGTGCCGCTGGTTTGGGGGTTTTTGGGGGCTGTGGGTGCCCCTTCCCCGGGATCTCTGTTCCACAGCCACTAGAGGCCACTGAGGCTCTGTGCTCCCGCCTGGCTCATCCAGGCAGGACATTTGGACACACGCTGGCACCCAAAACCCTCCAACGGGCAAATCCAGAGGGGCAGCAGGCCCGGGGGAAGGCAGGGCAGAGAAGGGGGTGTCTCTGAGCTCTGGGGGTGTCTCCAGAGGTGTCCCCACCACGGGGAACAGGGGCACTTCTCCCAAATCTGCCCAGGCCACTCAGCTGGCCGGGCTGTGCTGAGCACTGGCAGGGATTTTGTGTGTCCCACCCCAAGCTGAACATCCCCAGAGGACAGGGAAATGCTGCCCCACACGCAGCATCCTTGCCGGGCTCACCAGGAATTTTATAGAAGGGTCAAAAAGACACTCCCAWGATGTGGCATTCCTTACCTAGGGAATATTCCGCAGGAAAATCCCGAAATCCCGGCTGCTGCCGCTGCCTCGGGGAGCCTGGGAGTGGAGCTGCCTGCCTCCCCAGGCTCCTCATTTCCATTTCGCCTGGAGTTATAGGATATTCTAAAACAGCCTCCACTTAGGAGGGAAACATCAGACATCTTCATTTRCACACCGCTCCAGGTGTCAAACTGTTGCATGACAATAACAAGTGGGAGACACCCAAAAAGAAAAACCGGGAGAAATTCCGGCTGGAGCAAAATGCAGCAGCAGGTGCTCAGATCAAACCCAAACCTGAGAACAGCACCAGGCTCTGCCCCCTGGCCAAAGCCTCCCCAGAGAAATGGTCAGCGTTTGGGAGGGGGATTGCATTTTTTGGGGAGGTTGGGATGCTGTGCTGCCTCAGGTTTGGGTGTTTTCACACCCTCGGTGGGCAGGTGAGGAYGGGCACTGCCTCCTCAGGGCTGCCCCAGCTCCCAGCCTCCCTGCCTTGGGGAGAAGATTCCCTGCCACGGATTTTTCCAAGACAATTCCTGCCCTGCCTTTCAGCAGGACGTGCCTGTTCAACAGCAATTGCCCTGTTAAATTCCTGTTGGATGCAACAGCAGGAATATGAGGAATATGAGGAATTTGGGCTCCCCTCCACGCTACAACCCCTCAATTATTAATATATATAGTATTACATTATATAATGCCATGTAATATTATGTAATAGAGATGGCATTACATAACGCACACAATAGTACATATATATATATCTATATAAAATTTTTGCAGAGATAAATGTGCCACCCCCACGAGCCCTTCCCTTTGCAGGTGGCCTCACCCTGCTCACCCCTGGGAGCAAAGTGGGAACACCTCAGGCTCTCTGAAGTGTGCACAACTCAAAGCATCAGCCCCTTCTCGGGGTAAGGGGGGGTGGAAAAAAGGAAAATAAAGGAAAAGAACCAAACCACAAAAATAAACCCCCAAAGAGGCCATGTGACACTCYGAAATACCCGGGTGAGTCACGGGTGTGGAGATGGGGCTGATCCAGCTCTGACTCAGCCCGGGCAGCCGGTGCAGCCTGTTTGTGTGTGTCCCCCCCCCACAACTCCTGTTTCCCATTTTTGCTCCAAACCTGCTCAAATATAAATAAACACTCCGTGACTAAGAGACATGTGGTGGGGCTCAGCCAGCAGCAACCTCACGGAGCCCCCCAAATTCCTGATGGTTCCACAGGGGTTGGGCACTCCAGGATCCCACAAAAGCCAGGCCTGGGCACCTTTGAAGTATTTRAAGTGTTTTTTAAAAGATGTGTTTTTGGGGGAGGAAGCATACACACAGAGGAGATTCTTGCTGATGCCACGGCAAGGAAGCACTTGGGATTTTCCAACGAGCTCTAATTAATTAGTATTTTCTCAGCTTAGGGTGGTTTTAAACCAATTCCCACTGGTCACAGACGGGGGAAGCCAACACAGAGCAGAGCATGCCCAGGGTGGGGTGAAACCTCTGGGACACCACAYTGGAGGGAGGTGGGTGCTGGTGGAGCTGGGATGAGCCTCAGCTCCCACCTGGAATCCAATCCCAGCCCTTTCCAAACCRCAGCATCCCACAACATCCCCAGAGGGGTGGGAGCCTGCAGGAGATGGCTGGGTTTGGAGGAGATGCTCTGGGGTTATTCCCACTGGATCTGGACAAATGGAACACCTTAAAGCTGGGTTTAACCTCCCGGGATTCTCCGGGTGGGGTTGATCCCAGCCTAAGCCCGGGTTAAAGCCCGTGCTGCAGGATAAGGAGAGGCAGGAGCAGGAGGAGACCCTGCAGCATCCTCAGCATCCATAACCAGTTTCCATAGCAACAGGTTCGGCCCCGGATCGGCAGCGGGTGCTGGAAAGCAGGAACAGGGAGGGAGCTCGGGGGGACCCCACGAGCTGCAAAAAATCGGGTTTGGTGCAGAAAATCACTTTGCACCTCGGTGCCTCGGGGAGGCTGAGCTGGGCTCTGTGAGCTGTGGCCCAGCACAAACCCTCCAGGGGGATTTTCAGGGGAGCTGCCCCCATTCCCCCACCCCTGCTCGGATCCCTGCCCACTCACTCCAGGTGTACCAGCATTCCCAGTTTAATTCCCAGCTGGGAGCTCTGCTTCACCTTTCCCTGGCTCTGGCCAGGGCCAAACAGCAAACAGCGACCCCAGAGCATCCACCCTGCAGTSCCGAGCTCCGGGACATCGCACACCTGGGGGTGATGGGGAGGGAGAGCCGGGTTTGGGATGCTCGGGATGCTCCTCGCCCCCACCCCCGGCCCTGCCCCGCCCGCGGCTCTGTTGCACAAAGCTCCCGGCGCTTGCATAAGCGGCAGCAGCGTCTGCAGGCTCGGGGAGAGAGGAAAAGCGAGCAGGAGCCGCGGCCCCGGCGTTGGGATGGGATCCGTGGGCAGATCACTTATCCCACAGTGAGYCTGGAGCAGGGACGTGCAGCCACTCATAAACCAGGTGACACAAACCCCGCAGCAGGACTGACCCCATCCCTTCACCRTCCCTGCAGAGAGACCCAAACCGGCAGGAATTCAGCCCTTAGCAGCTGTAAAAAGGCTGCCAGAACCCCCAGAGCCAGCGAGCAGCCTGAGCACCAGCCCTGAGGTACCCAGTACTCACCTGCTGCCACTTCCAGGCCTGGAATCGGGGTTAGTGCCAGGGAAAGGGCTTTTTTTAAAGCCTTTTGACCAAACAGGTGCTGGGGAAGAATCTTGCAGGGCTTGGGCTGCTGGGAAGTCTCCGTGGAGCAAAACTCCTGTGGGTGAGCATCATCCCCCAGCTCCCAGTCCGAGTCCCAGTCCATTCCCAGGCTCTTGGGGGGAATCAGCACCCAGGTGTGCCCTTAGCCAGCCTCCTGCTAGTTTGGCACAGGGCAGCTCATCCTAAAACCTGTTGTTCATGCCCCAAACCACGTTGTTTATACCCTAAACCACATTGTTCATGCCCTAAAACAAACATGTTATTCATGCCCTAAACCACGCTGTTCATGCCCTAAAACAAACGTTATTCATGCCCTAAAGCACGTTGTTCATGCCCCAAAACACGCTGTTCATCCCTAAAAACACATTGTTCATGCCCTAAATCATGTTGTTTGCACCCCAAAACCTGTTGTTCATGCCCCAGAACACGCAGTTCATGCCCCAAACCACGCTGTGGTGCTTTGGCTTTGGCTCAGCTCCTCGGCTGTCACTGAGCCCGTGGCCAGAGAGGGCTGTAAGACCCTGCACTGCCACCCAAGTCACCTTTCCCAAAGGATTGACACCAACACAGCCTTCCYTTCCAGGATTCCCAGCTGCTGTGCCCTCTGGGGCTGATGTTGTGACCCCAGCTCCTCAAACCCACACGCTCTCCCTAATCACAGCCCTTGTTTTCCTGCCTTGTACAAAGAAAGGATTATAAAAAACACAACAAAAAGCTAAAAAACCCTCCAATTTAACGAGCAGAGAAACCCACAGACCTCCAGCTTGGCTTTTTAAATACGAGCAATACCATATCTGTGTCTTGAGGGGATTTAATGATTTTAAAATTTGAAAGGAGCCCCCCCCAAAAAAGGCTGCACATGGAGGGCACAACACCCCAGGACTCCTGTGCATCCCAGCCCAGCCAAAGTCCCATGGCAAAGGGAATTTGCAGTTACAGGTGGCACAGAAAGAGAAAACCAGGGAAGGTCATTGCAAAAGAGGGGCTGGTTCTGATTTAAATACAGCCCTCAAAACCCACACTGCAAAGGCACAGGCACACCCAGAGCTGAAGCCAACGCTCTCCAGTGACCCTTGGGCAGCGATGCTGCTCCCTTACAGGCAAGGGGGGAAATTTCCATCCTCCTCCTTTACCTGGGGAATGACTCTGTGGGGACAGCAGCCACCCCAAAGGCACARGCAGCTCCCTGGCAGGGTCAGACACCCCCAGCTACGCACCCAGGACACCCCCAAACCTCAGCCTTGGGAGAAACAAACCCCAAAACCTCAGCGCGGCTGCCCTGGGAGGGGAAACAACGCCAAAGGACACAAACCCCGGGTGCTCAGAGAGCTCCCAGCCCCCAGGTGAGCATGCAGGGGGCTGATTGCGGCTATAGAACCATGGCTGAGGTGATKCTSAGCACAGGGCACTTGTGGATMCCCGCCCAGGCTCCGCGGCTGGGGYGAAGCGGAGCCTGGGAGGCAGCGAGGGCGAGGTGTGAAATGGTGGGGCGGCCGGCAGCTATTTCTGCTCCGTGTCAGCACCCACTGACAGCGCTCCCTGGGAACGCAGCCACGCTCCAGGCAGTGAGTTTTCCCCCAGTAAAATTCACCTGTGCAGAACCGCTCTGCCACATTCACCAAAATTCACCTGTGCAGAACCGCTCTGCCACATTCACCAAAATTCACCTGTGCAGAACCGCTCTGCCACATTCACCTGTGCAGAACCGCTCTGCCACATTCACCCCCAGCACTGGGAGCTGTGCAGCTCCTGCGTGCTGAGCTGGGGGGATTTGGGGTCGCAGCGAGCTGCTGGCACCCCTAACATCTCCTTTAAATTCCCTCCTATCTGATGGGCAGAAGCTTCTATAAATCCCTTCTCCTTCCTTCTGCTCAGGGTCACTCTTTTCCCCCCTTAATTCCTTGGGACTTGGAGCGAAACCCGGGCGAAAGCGACTGATTGTGTAACGTTTTGCTCAAAAAGCTTCTTAAACAGTCGCATATTTCTATTGGATTTCCCTTGCCCTTCACTGCTGATTACTGGAGTATTTATATATAAATAGAAGCTGTCTTCCCCATAATCTGCTTGTTTCTCCTAATTAACTCGGGGCTGCTCTCCTTGGGCTGCTCAGCCCTTCAGTTTTGGGGGTGCCAGCACCCAGTGGCGCTCAGTGAACCCAAACCTGCCAAGTTTCTGCTGAAATTGCTTTTTTTTTTGGCCGGTTTGGAAGAAGCAAACCCCTCCTTTCCAAACTTTATGCACTCAGTATCTGCCCCATCCTCCCAACCCCCAGCTCCAATGTGATTCCTTCATCTTCCTCCCTCCTCACAAAACTTCCCTCTAATTCGAGCAACGTCTCGATTTGATAATTATTTTAATCATTATTACTCATCTTTCCCCCTTTCTTCCCCCCCCCACCCCCCCTCAAAACTTCGTCCTGGGCCTGCCAATCACTTTAATAGCTGTTTACAACCTATCATCAAGTCTTGCATAACATCCACATGACTTCACTCAGATGCCTCCGACACCCAAAAGCTGCCCCTGGGCTCTATTTCAGGAGCGATGGAGCCCACGGCACCAACTGGCTGCATCCCCCGCCGGCGTGCCCGGGGTCCTGCGGTGGGGGAAAATCAAAAAAGACACAAAGCAAAAACTGTTTTGTAGTGAACACAAGACAATCCCCGCGCTGCTCCCTCGGTTTTTGGGGGTGAGGGTTGGTTTGGGGGGGCTCAGACCCCTTCCCCAGCATTGCAGGTGGGTGTGACATCCCTTTGGGGAGATGGAAGCACCCGGAGGTAAATTTTGCCTCCTTTTGGGGAGATGGGGAGCTGGAAGCACCCGTAGGTGAATTTTACATCCTTTTGGGGAAATGGGGAGGGGGAATCACCCAGAGGTAAATTTTGCATCCTTTTGGGGAGATGGGGAGCTGAAAGCACCTGGAGGTAAATTTTCCATCCCTTTGCAGAGATGGGGAGCTGGAATTACCCGGAGGTAAATTTTGCATCCTTTTGGAGAAATGGGGTGCTGGAAGCAGCCAGAGGTAAATTTTGCATCCCTTTGGGGAGATGGGGAGCTGAAAGCACCCGGAGGTAAATGTCCCATCCCTTTGCAGAGATGGGGAGCTGGAAGCACCTGGAGGTAAATTTTACATCCTTTTGGAGAGATGGGGAGCTGGAATCACCCGGAGGTAAATGTCCCATCCCTTTGCAGAGATGGGGAGCTGGAATCACCCCGAGGTAAATTTTGCATCCCTTTGCAGAGATGGGGAGCTGGAATCACCGGAGCAGCCCCGGGATCGCAGCGGATGCTCCCGGGGGGATGCGGCTGCAGCGCAGCCTCTGCCCCCCTCTCTCCTCACAGCCCCGGGACACACACACACACACACACACACACACACACACACCCCAAACAAGGCAAATTGTGGTGAAAATGTCGTTTTCTAGCAAAGTTCTCCACGCCCGTCGGCGGGGGCCGGGGCAGAGGCGCAATCTGTGCTGGAGCTGCTGCCAGCCCTTTTCCTTCGGCAGGCGAGGGCTGCCTTGGGGGGAGGAGGGGGGGACACGACGGCTCTTTTTTAAGCTCTCCCGTCCTCCCTCAGGTTTCATAACCCTTCAAAGCACGAGAAGGCTCCTCGGGTCCTCGGCTAATGAGCCCCTGCGGAGGAGGAGCCGCGGCCGGGGCAGGAGGGGAATTGGGCAGTGAAACCTCCCCAGTGCGGGTGTGACGGGACAGGGACACACAAAAAGGTCCCAGCACAACCCCAGTTTGGCCAGTTCTCTCCCCAAAAACTCCCCTTGGCACGAAGCTGCCCGGGATGGGGCGTCTCTGCCTTCCCCGTGCAAATATTTATTTACACAGCAGAAAGGGGGGGGATTTATGAAGCCACAGGTGAGAATTGTWTTCGAATTAATTTCTCTTAATCAGGCACTCACGGTCACCCCGGTAACAGCAGCGGGGAGCCCTTCCTTAAGGGAAGTGCTTCATGGGGTGAAAATGCCCTTGGATGCAAAGAGGGGGCTCTGAGAGAGCCCCTGGAGATGCCAACCCCCTGCTCGGGAGATCTGCTCCATCCCCGGAGATGGAGTGCAGAGAGATGAAACTGGGCCAGAAATGTGGAATTTCTGTGATATGTGTGTAGACCCAAAGGTCACCAAAAGCAGGAGGGCATCCGAGGGGGTCCTTGCTTGCCGAGGGGGAAATAAAGGATGGCAGAGCTCCCATGTCCTGCTTTGGGCTGGAAAACACAGTGACTGCTTTATTAATACCTGTGATTACAACACTAATTAAGGAAGGTGTGGCATGAAGGCAGGATTTCTGCTTCCTTGCACTGACCAAGGTCAAACTGTGCAGAGGAAGACAGCAGAAGATGTCTCAGCTCCATCTCTGCCTCAGAGAATGACCAAACCCAATTTCTGCTGGTTTTTGAAGTCCTGAATGCATCACTTTACCAAACGCTGCAAATCCAGGGTTTGCAAAGCACAACTCCCCAAAAGGAAGCTGTTTATCCCCCTCTGAAASCCAGACCTAAACTCACACACTAAATCACCAGGGGGTTTTTTGGGGGGTGTTTTACTGACCAGGCTCCAAGCAGCTGGGGTGGCCCCAGGGAAACCCACCAGGAACCCACCCCAAAACAAAGGACTCACACGGGGAGGTGGAGCAGGCTGTGATTTACTGGGACAACAACAGAGAACACGACAGTGCTGAGGCACCCAGCCAGCAAACCTGCAGCACCTGCAGCACCACTGAGCACTGCCACACCTGGACAGGTGACACCACAGCAGGGACCAGAGGTGTGCCTACACTGCTGGGGACCTCAGAGAGGTGACATCAAAGCAGAGACCAGAGGGATGCTCGAGGTTCTGGGGAACCCAGAGAGCTGACGTTGAGCAGAGACCAGAGGGAAGCTCCTGGAGACCTGAGAGAGG
>CADDXX010000957.1:66486-90596 GCA_902810485.1 Alauda arvensis | reverse complement strand
CACCCCCTGACCCTGCACCCCCTGACCATGCAGGAGACACCCCCTGACCATGGACAAGACACCCCTGACCATGGAGGAAACACCCCCTGACCATGCAGGAGACACCCCATGACCATGGAGGAGACATCCCCATGACCCTGCACCCCCTGACCCTGCAGGAGACATCCCCCTGACCCTTCACCCCTCTGACCACGGAGTAGACACCCCCCTGACCATGCATCTCCCCTCCCCTCGTGTTCACCCCAACTCTGCTGCTGTATCACCCCAGGCACTCACAGCTCTGGGGTTGCACAGGTACRGGGAGGTGTCACAGATGACACCGTAGCTGACCAGGCGGTCCCCAGGGAACAGGCAGCTGCTGCTGACAGGGGACACCAACACCTCAGTGCTCTCAGGAAACACCCACTCCACGGTCACGTCGCTCAGCACCGGTGCCATGGCCTTCTTCAGTGACCTGATCATCTGCAAAGGGCATGGGGAGAGGCTCAGCACCAGCTGGAGCYGTGCTGCATGTGCCATGTGCTGCAGGGAAGGGGAACATTCCCCCAAACAAACCCATCAGCCCATTCCTACCCTCTCCTGACACTCTGCTGCCTCTCAGTCTACTCTAACCCAGCTTCCCCATCTCCTTGGCACAGCTAGACTTGCCAGAGCTGGGTTAATGGTTGGTCTTTTCCTAAATACTCCATGATTTTTTACCATGARCAGACAGAGGTGGAGCACAGGGCTGATCTCACACACTGCCAGGCCAGAGCAAGGTGGGAGCTCATGGCCTGAGGGATATGAGGCAGCACCCTTTGCTCCCCTCCAGCACCCAGAAATGCTGTCAGCCTCCACTGGTCTGAGCCCCAGCCCYRAGCCCAGCMCTCAYCCAYTGATATTTTTGGAACAGCTCATTGCTGGCACAGAGATCAGCAAAGCTCTGCCACTTACACGTGTGGAGAACACCAATATCAGTGAATACCTCATGGACAAACSTCCCAGGGAGCCATCCAAGGGAGCTGAGCAGCAGATTTAGAGACAGAACAGCTCCAATATTCCCTATTGTTCCCTGCTTTTTCAGGGAAGACACACCAGGCTGTGTTTTATAAGGCCATTAACTGATGCCTCAGACAGCTGAAGGCACCAAGCTGCACAGCCTGCAAAGCTCTTTATTAATAGCTCTTATTAAACACCTCTCTCTTCGCCGTCTTTGCTTTTAATTTACATCAGAAATGCTGATGCCGTTTCTGTCTCAGAGAGGTTTTTGTGTGCTCCAGGCTCCTGCAGAGGGTGGAGTTGCCCAACTCCTCCTTGAGAGATCAAGAAGGTAGGAGCTGGCTTTTTGGAGATATTTATGAGCTAAAGACCCGATTCTCTGTGGGTTTAGTCAAGCAGCAGGTGCCAGGCCGGGCTCTGTGCATTCACCAGGGGGACAGAGCCATCCCTGTGCTGCATTTGAAGCACACGATTTTTACTCTTCACGGGGAGAGAGGGAACGGAGAGGCTTTAAAGCCAGCTTAAATAAGCAAAGCCATCACAGCGCCTTCCTCTCGCTCCAGCCGCGAGTCCTTCTCGCCTGAGCAACGCCAGGGCTGAGCCCGACTTCAAAACTAATTGGCTGCTTTGATGCCGGTCCCTGCGCCCTCTGCGCATCCGAGGCTGAGCTGCCTTTGAAGGCAGAGCTGCTGCACCCCCAGCCGGGCCGGAGGGAAGCGCATCCTCCCATCCCCTCCCACGGCCGGCCGGGAGATGCTCCTGCATCCCCTGCATCCCCTGCATCCCCTGCATCCCCTGCATCCCCTGCATCCCCCGCTGCCAGGGGCTTTGGGAAAGCAGGCTCGGGATGGGGAACGGACCCGCTGGGAGCATCGCTCCAGCCCCAGGGGGAGCGGGGCTGTACCTTGGGCTGCAGCCTCTCGCCCTCGGCCAGGAACTCGGAGGTGCCCCCGGACACGGCAGCCGCACCCCGGAGCAGCCTCCCGCAGGCGCTCGGCCCCACGCCGAAGCTGTAGCACCTGCAGAGGGACAGGGAGAGTCAGGATCTGAAGGAAAAGCCACCCCCATGCAGCTCACACACTCCCTCAGGCAGAAACTCCCTCTGGCTTTATCCCATTGCAGTGTCCAGCAGAATAAACCAGCCCCTCTTTTAGGTGGGTGGGCAGGAGGGTTGGGAACCTCCCAGTGCCTAAAGGGGCTCCAGGAGAGGTGGAGAAAGACTTTGGACAAGGGCCTGGAAAAGGGGAAAGGGCTTCCCACTGACAGAGGGCAGGGTTAGACTGGATTTTGGGAAGAAATTCTCCCCTGTGAGGGTGCCCAGAGAAGCTGTGGCTGCCCCTGGATCCCTGGAAGTGCCCAAGGCCAGGTTGGACAGGGCTTGGAGCAGCCTGGGCTATGGAAGGAGTCCCTGCCCATGGCAGGGGGGTGGAATGAGCTGGGTTTTAAGGTCCCTTCCAACCCAAACCGTTCTGGGGTTCTATGAACCACCAGCCCCTCCTCTCAGCAGACCCCAAACCCTTTCCCCAAAGCCTTCAGCAGTGACACGCAGGGGTCCCCAGCAGGACCTCGAGCTTCCCCTGCTCTGCAAAAACAAACAAGCTGCTTTGCTCTCAGTTCAGCTCTTTTCCCTGCTGGCTGTGGTCAATAGCACCAAATATCCAGCAATTATCTCTGCTTGCAACGAAAATAAAGGAGAATCAAGGCAGGTGAGACTGCTCCCCCTGACTCCCAGGTCCGTGAATCAGGATTGGGTTTGGGCTGAAGCTGAGCTGGAGCCCAGGCAGGGAGGGCAGTGCTGGGTGGGGATGGATGYGCCAGGAAGGCAGGGGGATGGGAATGGGTGGGATCCAGCATTTGGGCAAGGCAGTGGATTGCTAAGAAAGCATCTCCAGCAGCAAACTGCATCTGCACAAGGGGCTTTTTCTCTGGGAGGGCTTTAATCTCCAGCTGGCTGCAGATACTAGGCCAGCCTCACCCCCCTCCTAAACAAGGCTCTGATCTTCTTTTAAGACGGGTCATGCCCAGGACTCTCCCTYCCAGGGTCACCCAGACCAAGCTCCAGCTCTGATTGCATTTAMCCCTCCCCTCCAGGAGCCAGGGGAGGGATGGTGGATGCCCCCTGCACTGGCACACAACCAGCCCTCTGTGCAGCTACAAACCCACAGAGCAGCAGCTGATAACCCCAAAGCCTGAGAGGTGGCAGAGGAATCAGGATTTCTTGCRTTTTTTTCCTCCTGTTTTGTGCCTCTTAAAGAGGCAGAGGAGAAAGCAGAACAGCCTGTGATCAGGGCTGGGGAGCCAGGCTGGGAGCTCATGCACAAATTAGCTGCTTTTTACATTCATTGCTCCCTTTCAGCACATTCAATTCTGCACGCAGCCCCATCCTGGAAGCAGCTGGGGCCAGCCCCAGATGTGCTTCAGAAAAAAAAATTCAAAAAAAAAAAAGCAAGGAAGATTGTTGGCGTGTCAATCTCTGCTAGCAGGAAGCATCAGCCGGGAGCTGTGAAGTTGTCAGCTCAATTATCCCGCTTTTGATTGTTTCAAAAGCATCTGAACTTCTGGGATCCGTTCCAAAGCCTTTGAGGCTCTCCCGTGGCTCAGAGCAGCGATTTCTCTCTGAAGTGGGGAGGTCTGTGAGATGGAGCCGTGCCCGAGGGGAGCCACCCCCCAGCCCGGGGCAGCCCCCCACCCTGCAGGGCTGGATTTGGGTACCTGGTGGAGCAGGAATGGCCCCGCAGCAGCTCCAGCACCTTCCCGGCGTTGCTGACGGTGCCTCCCATCAGCAGGAAGAGCAGGCGGGGGTGGCCCCGGTGGAGGGGCTGGCGGAGCACCCATTTCAGCGGGGGTAGGAGGTTGGTGCYGCCCAGGTCAGCCTGCATCCTCCTGATGCTCTGGCAGCCCAGGGCCAGGCTCTCCTGCCCAAGGAACAGGGGATTGTCAGCACCAGCACCCTCCCAGCACCGAGGAGAGGCACAGGAGRGGCTGGGGGAGTTGAGGCTGCTCATCCTGGGGAAGGGAAGGCTCCTTAAAGCCCCTTSCAGTGCCCAAAGGGGCTCCRAGAGAGCTGGAGAGGGAYTTKGGAGTGACAGGACAAGGGGGAAWAGCTTTAAGCTGACAAAGGGCACAGTTAGATTTGGTATTAAGAGGACATTTTTTATTTTAAGGGTGGGCAGGCCCTGGCACAGGGTGCCCAGAGAAGCTGTGGCTGCCCCTGGATCCCTGGAAGTGTCCAAGGTCAGGTTGAACAGGGCTTGGAGCATCCAGGGACAGGTGAGGGCCTGTGAGATCCCTCCCCACACAAAGCAGCCTGTGATTCCACGGACTGTGGGCCCACCCACCTCACAATAGGCCTGGCTGACAGGAAAGAGGGTCCTGAAGGTGGATCCAAACCAAACGATGTTGAAGAGACACGCTGGCATCAGGCTCTTGAGAAGGACCAGCAGGGCATCCTGAGGGGTGGAGAGCACACAGAAATCAGCACACCTGCACTCTCCCTGCCTGCCCCAACCTCACCAAAGCTCTGCCCAGAGCCATCCCATCTCATTCCCACCTCCATCTGACCACAAACCAACTGTTTCCCTCCCATGCCTCCATACGATTCCCCTCTTTTCAAAGTCCCCTTGATGATATTTGGGACCCGGAGCAGTGAGGAAAATGGGGAGCCTTTGGGGAAAAAAATAAAAAGACAACAAAGAACTGAACAATTTTTTTTTCTGTTTGTTTTTAAGGGATTCAATTTGTGCTGGCAACACAGTGCTGCAGCACAGAGCTGGTGGGTGAGAAGCAGAGTGTGAAATTGAGAAGTGCGACACGCAATCCATCTCGATGCCYAAACTTGCAGAAAATAAACAAACAGCTTCAAGTTACACAAAAGGAAAAGCCTCCCCCATCCCCAATTCYCTTGTATTCATAGCTGGCTTTAATTAAAATAACTGGGAGACGACAGTTTGAAGCTATTTTCTTTACCAGAGGTGGTTATCTAACRTGTCTATTCCTGGGCTTTACATAAGGCGAGAGCAACTTGAATTGTCACGGTGATCTTGTGGACAAGTCCAGGACAGAGCTGGTGATCACAGCAACYGGGCAAGAGCTGCCTAAGGAGCTCTCGAGCTTGTAGGAGCAATTATGTGACAGGAGAGGAGGCCCATTTCCAGCGAAGTGTTTATTTAAAGCAAAATGTAAAGCAAAGTGTTCGGGGAGCAGTTCAGTTCTATTGAAATGCTGATCGAGGCAGACTCCTGCCAGTCTGCAGAGGCCAGCAGAAAGCCCGGAGCCAGCCCCTGGAGGAGCTGCCAAGGTCAGGGGAGCAAGAACAGCCTCCTTGAGTTGTCCTACCAGTGGCAAAGACCGAGTGACCAGAGAGGGACAGGGCAGGGATGTGGTGCCAGGTCAAAGTCTCCCAAAGCCTGGAAGACTCAGCAACAGCACAGAGCTGAAAATCAGTGGAATAATGTGCAAGAACAGGGCTGCCCTTTACCAGGCTCTGGAGTGCTCGAATCCAAGCTGTTATCTCAAACCTACGAGGATATATTTATACCACTGCTCCCAGATGGCTCCTGGGATGCTGGCTCTTCCAGATCTCACTGCTGACATCCCAGCTTGGAACTCATTACAAGGGAAAAAAAAAATACAAATTTCCAAATATTTCTCTTAAAGCACTTCCCAAAATGGGCAACTGATGCCTGCTTGCTATTTCAGCRAGCAGAAAGATTTATTGCTTCTTATGGTAAATATTGATCTTGATCCTGTTGCACTCACAGCTATATGGCAGCCCAGTAAGGAGGGATGTTTGCTTCTAGAAAAGTCAATTCCCAGTTATTAGWGCAGTTTTGCCAGCAAGCACTATCACAGCCTGGCTCTTCTCCCTGGCTGCATCAGGGTGGGGAAGGCACTGGCTGCAGGAAATTTGAATTTTCCACTCCAGCTGCTTTGGACAGGTGCCCTCCTGCCCCACACAGACCCTTCCACCCCAGCCCTGAGTGCATCCCGAGGCTGCACAGCTCCAAGACCTCCAAGCCAGCTGAGGATGATGCAGAAGGTCCCACCAACCAAAACCCACCCAAACCCTCTCAATACAGCCCCTGCTGCGAGGTCCCTGCTGTCTGTGAGTGACAAACAAGGACGGGACACTCAAAAGAGGGACAGTGTTTTTCTCCCTTGAGGTTACCTCCAAAATCTTCCTCAAAATATTTTTTTTTCCTGAAGGGAACAGCTTTTTTCCTGTTTCTACAGCCCTCTTGGAATGGGGTTTCCATTTCAGGGCCTCTCAGAGAAGGGCTCTGCTCCTGCAGGTCCCCATCCCCAGGGGACAATCCTGCCTCCACAGGACTGTGGTGCCCAAACCCAGCTGTGCTGGGAGTGGGAAAGCAAAAGCCCACCCTGGGACAAGATTCCCAGCTCCTAAAGATACTGGGGGAAGGGAGCACAACCCCAGAGATTTCCTGTTCCCCCTGGGAACAGCCTCCTCATCCCAGGGGATGTGCTGCAGCACCTGCAGGCTCCCCCAGCATCCCAATCCCTGCTGCTGGAGGTGCTTGTCCTTCTTCAGCAGTTCCCATGGAAACTGCAGGCAGATGGGAAAAGAGATGTTCTGGGGGGTGGACAAGCTCAGGAGTGGGTCTGTGGGAACCTCACAAGGTCCTGCACCAGGGCTGGCTCTGGGTAAGGGCCACAYCTGACAGGGGAGCCTCACACCCACAAAACATCCTGACAATGCTGGGTTTTATCCAGAGGTCTTGACACAACTCCCAGAACCATCCACCAGGTGTCCGTTTGTGTTTGGAAAAAGGGATGTCTCATGTCTAAATCATTTCTGTAAGTTCACAGAGGTGCCCATCAGCAAAACCTCTCCTGTGGTCAGCACCTCGCTCCCCTTGGAGCTCCCTGCAGGTTTCCTCCTAAGCAGCCACCACCCAAAGCCTTCCCAGAGACAGGGAGAATTGGAAAAGGGAAGCTCAAAACATGCCAGCAAGAGAGGAAAGAAGAGAATTTTGCATTTTATGTGCTGATAGGAAGAAGGAGAACAGGGGAGAGTCACCTTCATTGCAGCTACCAAGCAATCACCGTGGTTGAGATGACTGAAATACAGCCCATAATTACCCCCCATCCCCTGACAATGAACAGTTATGCTCTCAGCACCCCCTCTGCTCTCTCTTTCTCCCCTGCTGACAGCAGGTGCTTCCCCTCTGCAGGTACCTTGGCATGCTCCATGCTCACAGCGCTCACGCTCCCGCTGCARTCCACCAGGAACACAAACTCCCCCTGGGCTCCCCGCAGCCCTGCAGCCCTCAGCTCAGGGCAGAAGTTGAGCATGATSACAGCGTGGTGGGGGATGTCCTTGTTCAGCCTCTTCCTGATGATTTCCACCTGAAAGGAAGCAGGAGAGAGCTGYGGAGGTTGGTTTTTCTGAGCTGTTTCAGCTCGAGGGGAATCAGAGCAGTGCATGGCCTTTTGTGGGCCACAATCTGCTTTTYCTGGCCCCAGAGGTGACAACACCAGGCTGGGCCAATGTCCAGGTGTCCTGTTCTGTCCATACCCACAGTATTCACCATCCCTGCAAGTGTCCAAGGCCAGGATGGATGGGGCTTGGAGCAATCTGGGACAGTGAGAGGTGTCCCTGCCCATGGGAATGGGGGACAAGATCAGCTTTAAGGTCCTTTCCATCACCATCCTGGGATTATATGGAGCAACTGCACACTCAGATAAAAGCCTGGAGAAGAAATCAAAAGACCCGGCCCTACCCAGCACCTTGCAAAAGTGATTCTCCAAACATTTCATTCGATCCTGCCCCAAAATGTGGCTCATTAGCCCAGCTTAGCCTCCCACTGAGGCACACCAGAGCTTTTCTCCATGGTCACTCACTAATGAAGCGTGAGATGCAGCCCTTGATGTGCTGCATTCATCACTCCAATTCATTCCTGCCACCTCTGGTTTGCTGCTTGCTCTGCCCATTTCTTTTATCACTTCTCTTTGTRGGGATTGAAAGGCTTTGGAAAGCTGAACTGGCCGTGGTTGGAGAGGAAGCTGCATGATCTCTGCACTGCACACAGCTCCAATGGCTCTCTGCCTTTTCTCTCCTTCTGTTTCAAGTATTCATTACAAACGGGATAAAATTAAACTGATGAAAACCTCTTGTGATGGGTTTACAATCTACAGTTACATGTGCATCAAGCAGTACCAGCCTCAGCTGCTGGGAGGGAGCTGCAGGACCCCACATCAGCCGGGCTGTGGCTTTTCATCCCCGGGTCTGAGTGTGGAAACAACTCCTCAACAGCAGCTCCATCCTCAGGGGCTTTGTTTGCCTCTTTTCTCCTCTYTCTGGCTGCTTTTCCCGTTGGTTTCACAGGGAGGAAACCAGACCCCAGATAACTGGGCTTGTTTTCTCCAGCCATGAGTCACAGTCCTCATTCCTCAGTCTATGAGCTGGACTAACGTTTGTTTTCTAAACCTTCCTAACTCCCTGTGGCTCAACACACACACACACAAAAAGCTCTGCTTTCAGCTCCCTGACCCAGTGAAAAATCAGGTGCCACTCACAGGAATGAGCCGAGCTCCCACTCATCCTCCTGCCTTCCCCTTCTGTGCTATGGGGTATAAATTAATCAGCTGCTGAGAAATCAAAGGGCTTTTTCCATTTCCATTTCCCTCCAGCCATATGATATTATTTTCTTGAACAACTTTTCCAGTTTGTCACATTCCAGACTGGAGTGCTCCTTGCTGCCTCTGTCCAAATACTGAATTGTACCCACAGAACTGCCTGGAATGCTCTTGGCTATCCATGACATAAATCTCCTGTGTGATCAGGATGAACCCACATTTTGGGGCTTCTGATTGACTTGAGGGAATTTTACTGGCAAACCTTCAGTAAACAGCTTCAGAGGAGCTGCTTCAGGTCAGCCAGAAAAGAAAACATCTCCTCACCTCCCTTCCCTTCCCCTTCACCCGTTATCCAATTACAGTGAAGTAATCAGATTTTGGTGAGGAAAGTTGATTCCAGTGTGCATCCATCCCCACCAAGCTGCAGCTGACAGCATCCAAGYCTTTTGCATAACAAACCGAGGGAGGAGAATTAATTGTCATTTACAGCTGAAATTCCTGGGCTGATTTAATTTAAGCCAAGAGGTGGCCAATGGCCCAGCAATTCCAGCCCATCACCTACCCAAGGTATCCCAGGCATTTTCTCTGCTCCCTGCACTTGTTCCCCAGTCCTCCTGGGGCACAGGTGTCTTTCCTGCAGGGAAATGTCTCCAGAATGATCTCCCCTTRGATAATCTGACGTGCTAAAGATGTGGAGATAATGAGGGAGCCGTGCGAGGCGTGGCGTGGGAGCTCCATCTCGTTCCACCTGCCACACGCTGAACACAATTAGAGGAGATGCCTGCAGAGCCCCAGCCCTGCCTGGGAGAGTGGTGGGCAAAGGGAAGGGAGGAGAGGAGGTTGACAGGTCTCTGGTGAAAGGAGGAATCTCAGCAGATGGGGAGGCACCCCTGCAGCAGGGCTGGGATCAGTCCCAAGAGGGATCCAGGATCAGGCAGGTGAARAAGGAGTTTAGGGGGAAATGAGCATCCCTGGGCACACAGGAGAATCCTGGYGGTGTAAAACAGCAGCTGACACCCTCAGCCCCAGCTGTGGGCACACAAACACAACCTGGCCCTGAGGGGRAGATGCCCACCCTGGAAATCCAGAGCTGTTTGCTGCTCTCTGCTGCTCCCAGACACAMCAGAGTGCTGGGCTGTCACTCATTCCTTCAGAACTGCTGCAAGACGAGGCACAAATCCCAGCACAGATATTTTTCTCTTTGCTGCTCAGCAGAACAAAGAGAAGTCTCTCCTACCTTGTCTTCAGCTCAGCTCATTATTCCCAGGAAAAATCACTTCTTTCTCTCTGACAGCTACCCAGAAACAGTAAACATTTACTGAGCAATTAAAAGAATATTTTATTCTATGTCACTGCAATAATTATAATACCCTTAATGCTATCACAAAGCACCTCTCTAATTATGCTATGCTAGACTAGCACTAATTATACACACAATAACCATCTCAGAGCTCCTTCCCCCCTCAGTTTATCAGCAGCAATGTTGAATTTTCCCCTCTTCCTCCACACAAGCCCCTCTCTGAAGGGGGGGTGCTGCAGGTCTCATTGGGATTGATGCTGGAAACAAGGAATCATCCTCTAGCTCAGCTCCAGTCCATGGAAATCCTCAGCCAACACCTGCAGCGTGTGTTTCTCACCTTTCTCTTGGCACTGGGGTCTTTCTTGGTGCCTTTAATGAAATCGTTCTTCCCCTTCAGGTGCCGTTCATACTCTGCAGGGGTCATGTCACCCTCTTCCATCAGGACGTGGGGCATGTGGGGCTCTGGAAATGCAGAGAATTGTGTGAAGAACAGTGGTGGTGACACACTGGGTGTGGCAGAGATGCAGGAAGGCTTGGTTGGGAAAACAGCAGCATCTGTGAGCCTGGGGAGCTCAGAAAACCCTGAGAGGGGCCAGGACAACCTCTGACAATATTTGCAAAATTACTGCCAATAATGCAAAATTGTAGCAAATAGCTGTGTCCAGAGATACAGATGGGGATCTGAGGGAGGGGCAGGGGGAAGCAGAGCCCACCTACCACTSGGGTGGATGAGGATCTCCACAGGTCTGTCAAAGGTGTGCTTGTTGGCCAGGGTGATGACGATGCTCTTGGCAGAGCGAGCCGAGGGGGCGGCGTCTGCTCGGATCTCGTGYGTGGGGCTCTCAACTCCTGCCCAGGCAGACCAAGGTGGGCATTGAGGATGGGGGAGATCAGGGAGAAGGGATGACAAAGCAGCAAAGGACAGGAAGCCACRTTAGCATCAACCTTGTACTGGTAAATCCACCCCAGCAGAGTGAAGTTGCCAGCACAGATTTACATTGAGGAGGAGTGTGGACATCTCCTTGGGGAGCTGATAAATCAGCCTTGAGCAGCAGGACAGCCCCAGGGCTCYTACCTGCCAGCAAACACGGCCCCCTGATCTCCAGCTGGAAGCTGAACTCGTACTCAAAGGGGTTGGTAGCCTCAGTGTCCAGCAGCTGAGCCAGGCAGAACCTGCCCCCTTGCTCYGGGCTCCCTGATCCACCCAGGAGCTTGTCCCTGCTGGTGAGATAAATCCCAATAAACCCTGTGAACGTGTCCTACCCCCCCAGGAACTGCAGGTGTGCCAGAGGTAAAGCCTGCAGCCCCTCTCCAGCCACCTGCAGCTCCTGCYCAGCCAGCCCTGCATTGGCCAGGACCAATCCCAGACAGAGCCCACCCCCTGCTTTTCCATACATTCGGAGCTGGTGGCTGGAAAAGCTGCTGGCATTCTCCAGGCTGGGCTGGGGGACCCTGGGGACACACACAGCTGGCAGAAGGACCCTCACCRCCCCGCTGGGCAGTGTCTGCAGCTCAGAGGAGGTGCTGATGAAGATGGAGACGCTCTCCAGGGGAGGAATGATGCCCAGGTTGGCCACAAAAACAATCCTCTCCAGGTCCTCATCCATCACAATCCTTCCTGCACAGAGATTGGACCATGCCAGGCGTTGCAACCACGGAAGATGCTCCTTTCCAGGCCTCCCACCACCCCAAGCCCCGCATCAAACACCCAAAGCCGCCCCCAGTGCACACATCAGCTTTTCTAAAGAGTCCCTGCTTCCACAGCACTCCTTTGGCTGCCCAGAAGCAGCACTGCTTTCCAAGATGGATCAGACTGACGCTTTTGGCACAAGCACCACAACCCCTCAGCCTCCCAGAAGGATCCCCCTGGGTGCAGTGCACCCCAGCCAGCCACCCCCCGTCACCTCCCCACTCCCCTTCCCTTCCTCTTCCCCCCACACTCCTTAAAACGTGTCATGTCAGCCCCCTCACCCTTCCCTCAGCCCCCTCACCACTTCCATCAGCAGCTCCTCCAGGAGGGAGGCTGCAGCTGTCAGAGGAGGTGTCACCCAGCTTGGCTTTGTCCCTGATCTGCACGGTCACGCTGCGCCGCGCCACGGCCGCCTCGAAGCCCACCACGGCTGTGCCCTCATCCAAGGGGTACACAAAGAGACCTGCCAGCCAAGAGGGGTGTTAGCAACACCCACCTCTTCCCCGTCCCTCTTGGCACTTCACAAGTGGGAAAAAAAATCACTCTGTGGGATTTTTTACATCTAAAAAGTTGCAGACTTGGACACAACACACTCRGTGGTGCTTCCCACCAGCATCTAAAGGTTGAAGGCATGCACAGAAACCCAGCACTGCCACATCCTGACTTTAAAGCTCCCATTCCAAGCTTTCCAACTTGCCTTCCAAAGCCTGGGGGTCAGGGTTGTGGTAGGTGAGCAGGGCTGTCATCCCAAAGGCATAGCCACTGACGCAGGACGTCACCTCGGACGCGATGAGGGGCAGCGGGGACAGGCTCACYCGGTTCACCAGCCCTGGCATCGTCCTGGGGGCCTCTGGGTGATGCTGGGCAGCTGCAGAGAGAAAGGGGAGAGTGGATGTGGAGCCACAAGTGCCCAAAAGGATTGCATGGCTCTGCCAGCTCACTGTGAAGCCTGGAGGACAGAAAGGTGAGTGACCTGGGGCAGGACGAGGTCTGGGTTTGATGGCTGCAGTGATGGGGATGGAGCCAGACCCCGGTGGGAAGACACAAGCAAAACCCTTGCCCCAAATCCCCCTTGGCACAAGGGAGGAGGCTCAGATTGAACCTCCCTGGCTGGGGACAGACAGCCCTGGAGGTTCACAGTCCCCAGCTCCCACACTGCTGGTGTGTGGGCAGAACAAGTTCACATTTTTTCTGTCCCTCTTTCTCCTCATTATCCTCCAAASGAACAACTTTCTCCAGGATGAGACTATGATCATGAGAGCTTYCCTTTCTTCTGAGGAAGGAAGAGTAGGCAGGCTGAGCCAGCCAGCCTCCTGCCCTCCCCTGCCCTTGCCCATCCTCATCCTGCCTGATTTTGGGGATGTGCCACTGTCCTGCATCTCCAGATCCTTCCTGCACGGGCTGACTCATCCCTCCCTGTGCTCAGCCGACACATTCAGATGCAAAGTGACTCCTCCTGCCAATTACATTCCAGCTCTTTTCCCTAAGCAGGTTTTCCTCCCTTACAAGCTCCTCTGCCCCAAGCCTCGGGGTTTCAAAGGAGACTTTTCRGGTGGATTTTAGGGCCACATCCCGCTCCCCCGGGGAGCCGGGAGAAGTTGCTAGGCAGCAGTTCTCCCTGGCTGGCTCTGCGATGCTTTGTGCAGTGATTTACGAGGCCCAGGAGAAGCCAGCAGCATTGAAATGCATCGGTTTCTCATTCCCTACCAGTCCCGCGTTATTAAAATACACCTTGATATGCAAATGCCGCAGAGGACATCAAGGCCACGAGCTTGATGAGTGCTCGGCCATCAAACGGCATTCGGGAAGGGAAAAGGGAGAGCCGGGGAGAGCAAGAAGGGCTGTCTGGGGTGGGGGAGAACAGGAAAATAGGAGCACAGGAAACAGCAGAGATGATGATGATGGAGGGCAGGGATCCCTCCTAAATCCCGGCCAAAAACCTCAGCCATTCCCGATTCAACGCACCCCTCCTTCCATCACAAACGCTGCTCGCCCAGGAGCTGCCCAGGGAGGTCAGGATAATGAGGAGAAAGAAGGACAGAAAAAACGTTCACTTGTTCTGCCCACACTCCAGCAGTGTGGGAGCTGGGGACTGTGGGACCTCCGGGGCTGTCTGTCCCCAGCCAGGGAGGTTCAATCTGAACCTCCTCCCTTGTGCCGAGGGGGGTTTGGGGCAAGGGTTTTGCTTGCGATTTCCCACCGGGGTCTGGCTCCATCCCCATCACTGCAGCCATCAAAGCCAGGTCTCATCCATGGGGATGCAGCCCCCGGTCAGGAGGTGAACGGGAGCCCAGCCTGAGCCATCCCACACCGGGATGCTCCAGGCTGTGCCCAAAGGGAAGTCAGGAGCTGGGAAGAGCTCACCTGCCACAGGGAGAGATGTGGCAGAGGCCACCAAGGTATGGGGAAGTGATKAAATGCCAGGTGGRGGAGGAAGGAGTGGGAATGATTGTACCTTAGGGAGGGAATAATAATGGGAAGAAGCTCTCTACCAGCTTGGCACAACAGGAATTCATGATGGGACTAGCAGAAAGGTGAATTTGGGCTCCAGGAGCAGGACTGCAGCTTGGAACTGGGGACTTAGTGCAGAGCCAGGGTGAGATCCGAGCCCCTCACATCTCCTGCACCCATGGAAGATTGGGGACATGGCTGCTCCTAAGGGAACCACTCTGCCAGCAGGGATTTCTGCATCACCTGGGCCAGGACAAGCACTGAGGGACCCTTGGTGAGACTCAGAGCTCTGTCCCATGTCCTGTTTAATCCAGTCAGGAAAGTTGCACCCCTCCTGCAGCTCAGAGAAGCCTGGCACCAGCCCTCACTGCTGTGCCAGCCAAAAAATTCGGCCCCACAAGGACAGGGAGGGCTCAGAGGGCTCTTCCCGGCAAAAACCCTTCGGCAGGGGATGCTGGCAGCAGAGCCATGGGGCTGCTCMGCACAGCTCGTATCACCAACGCCATCAAGTGACTGCAGCACGGAAAGGGAAAGAGCAGCAGAGAGGCTGGAGCGAGGCAGAGCAGCGGCAGGGCTGGAATCTCTGCCCTGTACCCCCCAGGAGCTCAGCTCGGCCCCTTGCCTGCTCCCCATCCTGCCTGTGCTGCTCTGCGATGTGCGCTCAGTCTCTGTTCGGGGCTGCACTCTCAGGATGGGGCCTGGCAGGACCCAGCATCCCCCAAAAATTACCAACAGCTCGGCACTGCACAGGGTACCCCCAGACCCACCCAGTCCTCAGCGTGTCCCCACACTGCCACCAAACGTCACACAGCAGGTGTGAGGCCATCCCACAGACCTGGGCAATGCCTGCCGCCCTCACTCTGCCTCTGGGACCCCAGGAAAAAGGGAACGCACCAGTTAACACCTTCAGCCCTCAAAATACACTCGTAATCCCATCAGCTGGGGAGCACCTGAGGGCTGGGGACAGACACTGTCCCATGGCCAGCCAGCTCCGGACCTGGCACACCAGGCTGCCACTGCACCGATTTTTTTTTTTTTTCCTTTGTAAGCGTCCTTTCCATGACAACCCACTGCTCCTCCCGGCCAGGGAGGGGAGGGAGCCACGGAAACGTGATCACCCCACTCCAGGCAATGCCCTCGGCCAATTCCCGTGCCCGCCTGACGGGGAGGGCGCTGATGCTGCTGCGGACGGAGCCGGTGACGCGCAGGGAGCGCAGCGCTGCGAGCTCCAGCCCCTGCCCAGCGCCTGGCCCAGCACCCCCGAGAGGCTGGGGMTGCGTTTTACGGGATGGAAAAAGGTGTTAATGTGCCTGGAAAACGGGGGTGGTGCCTGGAGCTTCCTGGGTGTCCGTCTGTGTCTCTAAGCGCTGATGTGGCCTCAAAAAAAAACTGTCAGAGCGCGTGGAGTAAAGGCAGGGGCAGAATGATGTTCCTCTGAGGTGTATGAAAAGGAAGATAGAGCAAAACTGTGAGCACACAGCCTGGATTCTGGCAGGACCCAGCTCCCAGGAGTGGGCTGGGGTCCCAGCTGTACCACAGAGCTCACAACAGGAGAGGGAGAGCCAAAGCAGAGCTGGGATCAAACCACAACAGCACAGGGAGAGCCGAAGCAGGAGCTGGGATCAAACCCCACACAGCTCCAGCCGGCCCTGAAGGGCAGAAATCGGGCACAGCCCGGCTGCTTCTGCCCCCCAGCACAGGAAGGCAGCGGTGTGAAGCCCAGCCCTGCTGCCACACCTGGTGTCAGACGCATTTTTGAGCAGCTGAATCASCGCTGTAACCCCTGCCCGGCCACAAACGGGTTCCCTTGGAGATCTCACCTCCAGCTCTGAGCCAGACCTAGCGGGGCACATCCCCACYGCTCAGAGGATGCCTGATTTTTCTGCAGCTGGGTAAAATATTCCTTCCACGTCGTCTGTCTCAATCAACACTGACATCCAGTGGCTCGCCGGGATGACGGCAGCCGGAGCGCCCTGAGGAGATGCTCAGGTGCTGGCCGAGGATGCCTGTTGCACCACAGCCTCCCATCAGCATTCCTGGGCAATCACCAGGGGAAAACAAACTCCCTCCTGTTCGCAAATGCAGGACAGGAGAAGCCTTGCGCTTCCCAAACTTTCAGGGCTCTCAAGTAGAGTCACCCTCGGGAATTCTCCCTGGTTTTCAGGGGCTGCAAGGCTCAGGGAGCTGCTGAGGGAGCCCTGACTTCACCGAGCTGACCCACACCACTGCAGGGCATAACTGAGACGTGCAGGAGCCCTCCTGATTTCTCCCAAAGCACGAAGCTCAAACTTGGCCAGGAAACTGGGATCAACCCCCAGAAWATCTCTAGGAAGCAACAGGAGGAAATGGGGTTTGAAAGAGCACCCACAGCACTGTCCTGTCTGGAAAAGCCATGGATCCACCACGGCAGACCTGGGAGATGCTCTCAGGAAAAGCTACAGGAGCTGTTCTCCCATCTCCAGCCTCCCCTTGCCTCAACCTGCAAGCAGAAYATCCCACTTGATGGAAAACCAGGAAAACCAGGAAAAAACAGCCACTGCAGGCCCCCAAAGGGTGACAACACAGCCCCCCACTGCCACAGCAGTGACAAGGATTGCATGCTGAGGCCTCAGGTGTGGAAACTGGGGAAAAGTTGGGAAGCAGCTGCTCCTGCCAGAGCCCMGTGGAAGCAGCTGGGTCCCCCTTGCCGAGGTGACAGAGCCAGGCTGGGACAKGATTGACAGCCCTGGCAGAGACAGATTTTGGGGACTGACAGCCATAACCCTGGCAGGTGTCTTGGACCACCAGAGCTGGGTCTCACAGATCTAGGTTCATGTCTCAAGCCCCTCCCTARGGCTGTTAATCACACATTTCTGACACAGGGGTTAGTTAACCCCCACCTTGCCAGGCTCAGAGCTGGGGGGAAGATCCCTGGGCTGAGCCAGAGGTGGGGGGGTGTTGGGCCAGACATGGCTCAGCTAAAGCCATCAGGCAGCCTGCTTCCTGCTTGGGGTGCATCCAGAKCCAAGGAGACACACAGGGCCCCCAGGAGCAGCACAGCCCTTCTCCACCCACCCCTGTCCTGTCCTGCCCCAGCCAGGTCTCAATGTTTTGAGCCTTACCGGGGGGATCAGCCCCTCTCACCCTGCCAAGGTCACTCCTCCTTCCCCAAACAGCGTGCCTACAGATGGGTTATCCCACTTGGCTGCCCAGGACAGCAACAGCCTGTCACCCCCAGCATCATCCCCCATCCACCCTGTCCCCTGCCTGCACACTCACTGCTAATGTCTGTACAATTTTTCCGGGGAGGGATGGGACGTTCCAGGACTCAGCATCCAGCTGAGAAAAAAAGCAAGGCTGGGAAGCAGCAGCTTGCAAAAGTGTGGGCTTGTGCCTGCACAAATATTGTGACAGGAATCTCTTCAGTGAGCGGCTTTGTGCTGGGATCGTGCACAGCCTTGGGAAGTGACACACACACACACACACACCCCTCACACCCACCCCTGCGGAGCTGAAAAGGTGCAGGAGCAACTGCAGAGTAGCCACTGCTTTTCTTACCTTTCCTGGSAGAGAGGAGGAGGAGGAGGAAGAAGGGGGTGAGGGGGTTGGAGCAACTTCCCCCGCTCTTGCAGCCCCTCTGCGGCTGGGCTGGGGGAGCAGCAGGGGCAGCAGGAATCCCGAAGGCGGCGGGCACGGCTGCGGAGCGCTGTCTCAGGAACACAGGGAGAGAGGGAGATGAGGAGAGAGGGAAAGGGAGGGAGAGAGGGAGAGGAGCAAGCGCCGGGGCTTGGGGTGGGGGAGCGCTGCACCACCAGCCACCTCAGCAACCGGTGGCTTCACCCCCCGGACCCTCCCCAGCGCTCAGCGGGGCTGGGGGAGCCCGGGGAGCCCGGGGGGGTGAGGAAGGGTCTTACCGAGCCGGCTGCAGCAACATGTGCCCCGGCGGGAGGCTGTGCCCGGAGCCGGGAGGGTGCCTGGCTCCCCTGGGGATGGGGGGCTTCTGCATCCCCAGGGTGGGTCTCTGGCCCCCCACCGCTGTGTCAAAGTGTCCGGAGCTGTCTGGGTGACCAGCACCACCATCATCATCATCATCATCCTCATCACCCAGTGGAGCCATTTGTTTTGCCAGGGAGGTAACCATGACAATCCCCCGAACACCCCGGCGCTTCCCCCTCCCCTCGCTCCCCTCCKGAGCCCGGGGGCTGCAGGGGAGGGGAAGGGTGAGGGGCGAAGCCCATSCGAGAGGAGGAGATGCCCCCGAGCTGGGCAGGCTGGTGGAGAAAAGAGGCTGCGAACTCCCCTKGCTCATCCCCACGATTTGTCTTCCCGGCATTTTCCGCAGCAGCTGCCGGGAGGGGAAGAACCCACCGCATTCACCTTTGTCATCCCCTTCCCCTTTCAAAGGCAGGAAAGCACCCTAAAGCCCCCCAAAACCAGGATGCATCACCACTCACTGGCCTCCCCTGCAGCTCTAGGTTGGATCTCTCTCCCAGCCTTGCCCCATTCCCAGCTCAGCTCATGCACCCTGTTCTCCCCAGGAACACACAAAGCCCCTCAAGCACAGCCCCCGTCCACGGGGGTCTCGAAGGACCCTCCCCATAGAAGCAGTGCTGTCCTGAGGGGTGTCCCTGGGGGGAAACAGTCCCTGCCCTGAGCAACTTAAACCCAGGAAAAAACAATTTTTTGTAGAAAGGGGAAACTGAGGCAGCTGGAGGGGCACAGACTTGGAMTTGTCCCAAAGCAGAGCTGGGCACTGAGCCTGGCTCAGAGCACACTGAGGGTAAGGCTCCTCTCTCTCSCCCTGGCCTCCAAGCACACATTTATGCTGCAGGATCAGGGTGACCAGACATGTGGCACCCCTAATGACCCATCTTGCTCCCCAAGAACAATGTGTTTTAGAGGAAATTGCAGGAAACTCCACAAACAAATGCCTGTTCAAGATTTTTTTTTTCCTCAGCCCAGCTCCCAGGGCTGACTTCAGCCCTGAACCTCCAGAATTTATGGTTCTTGCCAGACAAATAAGTCAGCCATGGAAAAACCCATGTCCCGTGTTCCCWGTGCCTGTAAATGTTTGTTTACCACAGCTTGTGGCTTTTAGGAAGAAAATAACATATGTCAGGAGRAATCCTGGGATCCAAACCAACAACTGTGGAAGCAGCAGGGTATTTGTGTARAAGATAAAGCAGCATCTGACATGGTGCATGAGGCAAGTGTGAGGAGGACACACATGGAATCATTTTGCAGGGGAATTAATACTCAGTGCTGATGCTGAAGCTGCATCACCACAGGCATCAATGAGGTGATCAAAAGTGATCAAAAAGAACAGCTCACAGGAGCCTGCAGCTGGAGTTTGTTCCTCCTCATCTTCTCCAGGCTGGCTTTGCCCAGGACACCCCAGCACTGAAGAGGGCCAGCCCTTCCCAGGGAGCAGCAGTGGGGAATGGGATGGGTATAAATGAGGCAAAACTGGGGAGGGGACAAGCTAAAAGTAGCATATGGGGTCACCTAAGTGCCATGTCCAAGCTTGTGGCTTCACCCACCTGGGGCCAGGTAACAGCAGCATCTGTAACCACCAGAGAGGAGCATTTCCAGTCCTGGTTCATGCCTGGCTGGATCCTGGGACTGGCTAAGCACAGTACAGGCTTTCCAGGCTCCTTATCCAGCTCACTTGAGTGTGCAAGTGCTGTGCTCTTATCCTGAAAGATTCAGATGGGCTCAAAACGGAAAATAAAACCAGAATAAACCCAGCACTAAACCAAATCTCCTGCTGGATGGACAGCAGCAAAGCACTTCCCATGATCTCCATGTGTGCTCTGTGTGGAAATGCCATTCTCCTCAGCCTGGAATGCTCTGAAGAAACAAACAGTCCTGTTGGGAAACTGTGATGATTAAAAAGTGATGACACAGGGCTGGGCAGGGACTCCCTCCTCCTCCTCCTCCTTTTTCTTCTTTTCTTCTTCCTCCTTGCAGCAGGTTTGTGTGTGGGCAAGGAAAACTGATGTTTGGTGTGTAAGGACCAGAGGAAATTCCAATGAAATTCCACCATCCAACCTCCACCATTGTGAGCTCTCTCATCCCAGCACAGCCAAAGTCTGCTGGTGAGGGGAATTAAGCCTTTATTTAAATTAATCTGAATATTTATCTCATGTTTCAATGAATAATTATGTAATTATATGACAGCAGAGTCTCCAGCAAAACCAAGGACCCTGCATGGAACCCACAGGAAACTCTCCAAGAGTTTCCAGAGACTGAGGAGAAAAATCCTTCCTCGTGGACAGAACAGAGAAATACCCACCACAGSCACACCTCAGTGACAGGCTGCACAGCCCAGAAAATCCCAAGGAATTCTTGCAGCCAAGGTCAAGGAGCAGAAGGGAGGTATTGGAAGGATCTGCCCCCAGACAGTGTTGCCTGAACACAGTTGCCTTCTTCTCAGTGCCTCAGTTTCCCCCTCTCTAAAATGGGACTAATCCCAATTATTAAATGTGTTTATGGGAAGTGTGTCTGCAAGAAAACATTACATTGGAAGCATGAGCCTGTCAGCCTCTGGGATTTCCCACATTTATCTTTATTTTTACCCTAATTAACTACTTAATGTCTCAGACTTGCCTTTGGCTGCCTGCTCTGTTCCCATTGAAAATCTCCTCAAAAAAAAATTCAGCATCCTCCTGTTGCCATGGGAAGAAAATGCCATGATGTCACCTCCACAAATAAAGCTGCCAGACCCCAAAGTTCACRTGTGGGGCTGGGGAGGGACCCCAACAGATTGAGGGACACGGGGCTACCACCTCCAAGAGGAAACTGAATCAGATGGAAAAGCATCACATKAWGATATTTTATAATGAAGGGGTTTMGTTTTAAGGAAAAAAAAAACAAYCATGGTTGGTGTGAAGAGCAATAGTGAAGGGTCCAGCCCTGCCTGGGATAAGATTTATCATCACAGAAATAAATAACAGCTCAGATGGAAGTTTTACAAATGAAGTGTCTCCATTAAAGGGCAGGGGGAATACTGAGTCAGGGAAATAATCCTTGCTTTGGGAACTTGAGGCTGATGCCTGCAGGCTTGGCCATTTCACTGTTTTTGCTGCCTGGAATAAAAACACTAATTCAGACCCTCCTTGAGAGCTGCTCTGTCAAACAAGGCTCAAGGAAGGGAACAGCAGCCCAGCAAGGAAATCCCACAGGCTCTTCCCACACTTCTTTCATTTCTGCTTTCCCTTTTACTCCTCTTTATTCCAGGGCCCTTACAGAACAGGTCTAAGCCAGCTCCTGCCCTRCAGCAGCAGACAGGACGGAAATTACTCTTGCAGCTCCTGTCACTTCTACACCTCCATGACTCATCCTACTACCTTGTTTTCACCTCCATCCCTGTTCCAGAGACGGAGCTGTGGTTCCCTTGCAAATGTCACAGTGTGTGTGTGATTTTCCCTCGTCCCTGGCTCCCAAAGGGACCCCATTCCACAGGAAACAGAAGCTCCAGCATCACACCAGATGGCAGAGCCTGACCCCCAGCCCCCCAAAGCAGACAGGGGGCACAGCCCCAGCCCCACACTGCAGAGGGGCCTGACCCCCAGGGATGGCCACGCCACACAGGGGACACAGCCCCACATGATGTGAGAGCCAGGCTGACCCCCAGATTCCTGCATCACAGCAGGGTCCTGATCTCAGCCCCACAGCACGGAGGGCACCAGGCCCTGACTGCAGCGCCCCTCAACAGAGGAACTGACTGCCCGGACCTACAACACTGCACAGGGCTCACAGAGCACACAGGGCACACAGAGCTCAGACTGCACAGGGCTCACAGAGCTCACAGGGCACACAGCACGGAGGGCACCAGGCCCCTGAGTGCAGGGCCCCTCAGCATAACAGAGGAACCAACTGCCCGGCCCTACAGCACTGCACAGGGCTCACAGAGCACACAGGGCTCACAGAGCTCACAGCCCCACAGAGCTCACACGGCACACAGGGCAGACAGGGCTCACACAGCACAGAGGGCTCACAGAGCACACAGGGCTCACAGGGCACACAGAGCACAGAGGGCACACAGAGCACAGAGGGCACACAGAGCTCACACTGCACACAGGGCTCACACGGCACACAGGGCTCACAGCATGGAGGGCACCAGGCCCCTGAGTGCAGGGCCCCTCAGCATAACAGAGGAACCAACTGCCCGGCCCTACAGCACTGCACAGGGCTCCCAGAGCACACAGGGCACACAGAGCACACAGGGCACACAGAGCTCACAGCCCACCCCACACAGGGCTCACAGACGCACAGGGCAGACAGGGCACACAGCCCCACAGAGCTCACAGGGCTCACAGAGCACACAGGGCTCACAGAGCTCAGAGAGCACACAGGGCACACAGCCCCACAGAGCTCACAGTCCCACAGAGCACACAGAGCACACAGAACTCACATCCCACCCCACACAGAGTTCACAGCCCCACAGAGCACAGGGCTCACAGCCTCAGACTGCACAGGGCTCACAGCCCCACACAGCACAGAGCTCACAACCTCACCTCACACAGAGCTCACAGCACTACAGGGCACACAGAGCTCGCATCCCACCTCACACAGGGCTCACAGGGCACACAGCCCACCCCACACAGGGCTCACAGCCTCACAGCCACACAGGGCTCACAGCCACACAGGGCACACAGAGCTCGCATCCCACCTCACACAGGGCACACAGAGCTCGCATCCCACCTCACACAGGGCACACAGAGCTCACATCCCACCCCACACAGGGCTCACAGCCCCACAGAGCTCACAGCCCCATGGGGCACACAGGGCTCACAGCCTCAGACTGCACAGGGCTCACATCCTTACAGAACACACAGAGCTCACAGCCCCACACAGCACACAGAGCTCACAGCCCCACCCCACCTCAGACACCTCCATCCTCTCCCCCACGCNCGCCACACAGGGGACACAGCCCCACATGATGTGAGAGCCAGGCTGACCCCCAGATTCCTGCATCACAGCAGGGTCCTGATCTCAGCCCCACAGCATGGAGGGCACCAGGCCCCTGAGTGCAGGGCCCCTCAGCATAACAGAGGAACCGACTGCCCGGCCCTACAGCACTGCACAGGGCACACAGCCCCAACAGAGCACACAGCCCCACAGCATGGAGGGCACGAGGCCCCTGAGTGCAGCACCCCTCAGCATAACAGAGGAACCGACTGCCCGGCCCTACAGCACTGCACACCTACAACACTGCACAGGGCTCCCAGAGCTCACAGAGCACACAGCCCCACACTGCACAGGGCTCACAGAGCACACAGAGCACAGGGCACACAGGGCTCACAGGCACAGGGCTCACAGTCCCACACAGCACACAGGGCACACAGGGCACACAGAGCTCACATCCCACCCCACACAGGGCTCACAGAGCACACAGAGCACACAGGGCTCACAGCCCCACAGAGCTCAATCCCACCCCACACAGAGCTCACAGGGCACACAGAGCACACAGCCCCACACAGCACAGAGCACACAGGGCTCACAGAGTTCACAGCCCCACCCCACACAGGGCTCACAGCCCCACAGAGCTCACAGAGCTCACAGCCCCACAGAGCACAGGGCTCACAATCTCACCTCACACAGAGCTCACAGCCCTACAGAACACACAGAGCTCACAGCCCCACAGAGCACACAGCCCCACAGAGCTCACAGCCCACCTCACACACGGCTCACAGCCCTACAGAACACACAGAGCTCACAGTCCCACAGGGCACACAGAGCTCACAGGGCACACATCCCACCCCACACACGGCTCACAGCCACACAGAGCTCACAGCCCCACAGAGCACACAGGGCTCACAGCCCCACACAGCACAGAGCTCACAACCTCACCTCACACAGAGCTCACAGCCCTACAGGGCACACAGAGCTCACATCCCACCCCACACAGGGCACACAGAGCTCACCTCCCACCCCACACACAGCTCACAGCCCCACAGAGCACACAGAGCTCACATTCCACCCCACACAGGGCACACAGAGCTCACAGACCCACAGAGCACACAGCCTCAGACTGCACAGGACTCACAGCCCTACAGAGCACACAGGGCACACAGCCCCACCCCACCTCAGACACCTCCATCCTCACCCCCA
>CADDXX010000957.1:27729-41260 GCA_902810485.1 Alauda arvensis | reverse complement strand
TTAACAGGAATGGGGACATGAATGGGAAAGGGAATGGTAATGCAAATGGAAAGGGGAAATGGGAACAGGGACAGGAATGGAGTTGGGAACTGCAATGGGAATGGCAATGGAAAAAGGCATGGATGGGAATGGAAATGCCAGTGGGAATGGAAACAGGAGTGGGAGCAGGGATGGATGGGAATGGAGATGGAACAGGCAGGAGTGGGACAGCCAGGATGTCCCAGGGTGGATCCAGGGATGGGAACAGGCTGGGGGATAGTTGGGATGTCCTGGGATGGATCCAGGAACAGATCCAGGGATGGGGCAGCTGGGATGTCCCAGGGTGGATCCAGGGCTGGGAATAGCTGGGATGTTCTGTGTGGATACAGGGATGGGGACAAGCAGAGTGTCCCAGGGTGGATGGAAACGGGGCTGGGAATGGCTGTGATGTCCCAGTGTGGCCCCAGGGGACGTCCCCAGGCTCAGGGACAGCCCTGACCCACGGAGGGCTCTGCCCAGGGGGGACACAGCCTCAGGTGGCACAGGGGCAGCCCCTGGCACTGGGGAAGTTCCAGAGGGAACTGGGGGGGAACAGGGGGTGGCTCAGGGGCCTCTCACAAACTCCACCCACAGGTGCCCGGGGTGCCCGGGGTGTCCCAGCCCTCCCACAGGAATTCCCATTCCTCCAACTCACCCAAAGGTAAAGCACAATGGTGTCACCCCACTAAAATACCCAAATCTTTGGGGTTTAGCCCTGACAGTTTAAAACCAAGGTGTTAAAGCCTGTCCTGAGCAAAGGCAGCAGCGTGGGAGCACAAGACAAGAGTTTAACCCCCCTGTGACATTATTACTCAGTGACCACTGAATGAAACCAGACACATAAACCCCAAACCCACGAAACTGTGAGGAAAACACCTTTTTAAAATTACACTTCACCCACGAGATCACACGGGGAACTAAAGCAACTCTTTTGGGGAAGTTTCATTGTGCTGGGAAAGCTGGGAGGGAGGAGGGGAGGCCTCCTGATCCCCCCCCCCGGTTATAAATGATCCCTGAGTCACTTTTCCTTCTGGGAACACCCCWCACAACACTGACCTTGTCCATCTCTCCCCGTTAATCCCTCTCTAAACCCACTCCTGCTTCAGCAGCTGCTGCTCCCAGGAACAAAAGCCCATTGAAGGCAGCAAGAAACAGGCAATGAATACCCACCATAAACTTGGGGTCTCCACCCGGTGGGGTGGGAGGATCAAGGCCGACCAGTGCACTAAAAATAAATAACTTAAGTAGGGAAATGGTTTCCTATCAGCCCAGCCCAGCCCAGGATGTTTAGCAATGCTGCAGATCAAAGCACAGGGGGTATTTGCACTTCTGTAAGGCCCTGAGCAAACAGATGGGTGGGTGATGCCTGGCTCTCCCTGCTCCACAGGAAGGCTGAAAAGTTCTGCATTTCCAATGGGATAATAACTKCCACAAGTGGTTTTTAAGCCCTCGAGTTTGTGGGTTTGTTAAAGACARGGTTTAGCTYAGTGTGGGCASTCCCCTGAGTGGATCCTCCACWGAGAGGGAGGGCTTAAAATGAGGGGATTTGGTTAAAACCGTGTGTGCATCCCAAATCCACGTGATCCCAGCCCTCTGCTCTCCATTTATGTCTCTGGACAATGCTTTTCACACAGATTTATACAAACTCTACAGCAAAACCCCAGATTCTCCCCCCAAATCCAAAGGGCTGCAATGCCAAAGCAGGAGCAGCACAGRTAACAACTACCACRGTGGGGAAAACCTTCTGYAAGGGAAGTRTYTTGTGGAGGAGRTGGGAAAGGGATTGATTAATTYATTATTAGGGATGCCCTGGCTTTARAATCAGGTGAGGAAAGCAGGAGTTGGAGCTGTCACTGAGGTATTTTGGAGTGGTTTTTTGTGCAGATGGAGAGTGGGGAGGCAGGTGAGGTGTCACTTCCCATGCTTGACAGGCTTGGATGGGGTTTTATTCCACTTGCAGCAGGAAATAAAAGGCTAGAGGGAAGGAAAACCCTGGGACAGAGAGCTCTGCCACCTTGGAGGGCAGCTGGGAAGTGACATCCCTTCAGTGTCAGCTTTGGAGGCTCTCAGGAATTTTGACAGAGGTTTCTCTTCTCGACTGCAGMCCAGTCAGTCATTTCCTTACAATTCCCAACCCTGAATTCCCTTCCCCAGGAGCGTGGTCGATCCCTGAAGGGTGAGGCCCTGCCTATCACCTGATACCTGCATTTGTGTCTGTGTTTGCTCTTGGCCCCACGCTTTCAAGGGAAAACAGCAGCTTTTGTTCCTTATCTCCTCTGCTTTTCTGTCTCCCCCACGTCTCTGTATCGTGTTTGGGTTATAGCAATTAAAGAAACTCTATTCCCAAAGCATTCCAAGTCGGGTTTTCGTGGCTTTTCCAGCCTTTGCTGCTGCTGGTTTAATTTCACAGACCCCTTTGCCCCCTGGGGCAGACAGGAAAACCTGAAGGCAGGACAGGAAACCTGCASAATTGCAATCCTGGTGTTTGCTGTCCTCCCTTGCAGTTTGGCACAGCTGGATTTGAATGCAGATGGGTTTGGAGGGGCAGTTGCAAGGAAGGAGCCAAGGGAAACCATCTKTGAGGCTCCAGGGGGAGAATTGGCAAAACTGAGGGAACACTGAGCCCCAAGTGCTGCCTCTGTACCTGGAACAAGGGTTCAACAGCCTCTGAGGTGCCATCCTGGGTGTAAATCACTTCTATCCCGTTTCTCCTGCCACCAAATCCCACGGATTTTAAAACCATGGCAATGGCCAAGGCCTTGACWGGCCTCACACAGGGATGGGTGAGATGATGGAGGAAGCCTTGGTGCTCACTGCTGTGGGAAAGCTCAYGGTTTTTGGGGAAGAGAAGGATGAGAAGTGGCTCCCTGTTCCAGGCAAGCCTTGTTTAGGACTGACACCATCAGCACAGATAAAGGAGGGGGTGGGCCTCGCAGGGATATAAACCCACCCTGCTGAGCCGGCAGCGTGTGAGCTGCAGGCCTGGGTGGGGTAAGGAGAGGGGATTTCACTGCCCTGCTGCTCATCAGGGCATGGGGGGGAGGCTGCAGGTCCTGAGCTGCTCCAGCAGCCCCAGGCAGGACAGGCCACTGCGTCCCTGCCAAGCCAATCCCAAAACTGGGGTACAGACCCCTCGGTGGTGCCTTACAGAGCTGTGTACCCACAGTGACACAAATGTCACTGAGCACTGCCCAGCTGCACCCCTGCTTCCACTGTGGGCACTGCAGAAGCTTCTGAGCTGCCCCTGGATCATCACCTGTCCTTGYTGTTCCCTCTCCAGGGCAGTCCAGGATGAGGAATCTCCTCCTTGCCGTGCTCCTGGCTTGTGGTAAGTGCCCTGCTGCCCCCGGCCAGGCTGGGATCCACCCACAAACCCTGAGCCTTTGTGCACAGCTCAGGGGTTTGTTTCAATCTGGCAGCTTCTCTCCAGTGCTTCCTGTAGTCCTGGTGATGGGGACGCTTTGGGATGCTGAGATCCATCTTTATTTTGGGAGGCCCTGGAGCCTGTTGTCACCTTTCCTGCCTGTGCCAAGCCCTTGGCTGATCCCGGGGATGGGGGACTGCAGTTTGCAGCACGGCAGAGCCRGTCCAGAGGGCAAAATATCTTTGCCAGACCAAATCCAGAGGCTGTAAAAGCCAGACTGAAAAAGCCACCCTCCCTGAGAGGATGGTCCTGGCACAGACTGCCCAGAGAAGCTGGGGCTGCCCCAACCCTAGAAATGTCCAAGGCCAGGCTGGCTGGGTCTTGGAGCAGCCTGGGACGGTGGAAGGTGTCCCTGCCATGGTAGGGGGTGGAACAAGACAGGCTTTGAGGTTCCATCCAGCCCAAACCATTCCATGATTCTATGACTCTGTAATTCTGGAGGAGGGGATAAAGCCTCTCGTGGTTCAGCACRTTTCCAGCAATGCCACACCTGGTTAAAGCCCCTGCCTGGTGCGAGGTGCAGGGAATGCCCCGGCTCCCTGCCCTGCCCCGGCACCAGCCCGTGCTGTGCCCCCAGGGCTGCTCCCGGCCGGCACCTGGAGCAGCGTCCTGGAGCTGGAGCGGATGATCCGGGCGGCCACGGGCAGGAGCGCGCTGCTCACCTACAGCTGGTACGGCTGCTTCTGCGGCATGGGCGGCTCCGGCACCCCGGTGGATGCCACGGACCGGTGAGTACCCGCACCGGTGAGTACCGGGACCGGTGAGTACCGGGACCGGTGAGTACCCGCACCGGTGAGTACCCGGACCGGTGAGTACCCGCACCGGTGAGTACCGGGACCGGTGAGTACCCACACCGGTGAGTACCCACACCGGCATCACCGCCCCCAGCCCCGGCTCCCCAAAGTGCCTCGCTGGCATCCTGGGCAGGGAGTTACACCGTTCCCCAGCCGAGTCTCGCTGTTGCTTTGCCGCCCCCTCTTCCCGGCCGCCTTAAATTCGAGGCAGGACCTTCCCCTGCCCTCCAGGTGTGGCGAGGGAGGCTTTGGGGACCGCGGTTTGACGAGGTGTCCCCGCAGGTGCTGCCAAGCCCACGACTGCTGCTACAGGAGGCTGAGGGAGGGCAGGTGCAGCCCCCTGATCACCTCGTACAGCTTCAGCTCCACCGACGGCCACATCGCCTGCAGTGAGTACCGGGCGGGGCTGGCATGCAGAGCATCCCCGGGGTGAATCCAGCCCCATTCCCGGGGCCGAATCCAGCCCCATTCCCGGGGGTGAATCCAGCCCCATTCCCGGCGTGAATCCAGCCCCATCCCCGGGGTGAATCCAGCCCCAGCCCCATTCCCGGGGCCGAATCCAGCCCCATTCCCGGGGCCGAATCCAGCCCCATCCCCGGGGTGAATCCAGCCCCAGCCCCATCCCCGGGGGCGGATCCAGCCCCATCCCCGGGGGCGGATCCAGCCCCATTCCCGGGGGTGAATCCAGCCCCATCCCCGGGTGAATCCAGCCCCATTCCCGGGCCGAATCCAGCCCCATTCTCAGGGGTGAATCCGGCCCCATTCCCGGCAGGCTGGGTTAATTCAATGAGCACTGACACTGCGGGCAGGTTGGGCAGGGCAAGCCCCGGACCCGCTGCCCTTTCCCCTTCCCCCCGGTGGCTCGGGCTCCGTGTTTCCCCCCGCAGGTGACGAGCAGAGCTGGTGCGAGAGGGAGACCTGCCTGTGCGACACCGCGGTGGCCTCGTGCTTCGCCAGCACCCTGCCYTCCTACAACAATTCCTACCGCTTCTACTTCAAGCACAAATGCCAAGGGAGCAAGCTCCAGTGCTGAGGAGGGGGGATCTGCACGCTTTTGGCCGGTTTTCCCCAGCAAGRAAAGCCCGGGTTGGGGGCTGAGAAAAGGCAGAGCTCCTGAGAGGAGCTGCTCGGGGTGAGAAGGGCACACACATCGGGGATGGAGACTCAGCAGTTCCTGGAAAGACACACACCAGCTTCCTCTTTTTTTGTCCCTTCCTCCCCTCTTGACTTCATTTCCCAGAAAAGATAATAAAGAGATACAATAAAAGGGATGCAAACTGGTTCTCTATGGTATTTTTGTGTAAAGGCTGCCGAGTTTGGGGAGCACCTCTGCATCCCACACCATTTGGCTGACACACCAACATTTCCATGGCCCTGACAGGGCTGTCACTCACACACCTATCCCGATGTGGAGCAGCAAATTTGGGGAACAAGGTGCCCAGAGAAGCTGGGGCTGCCCCTGGATCCCTGGAAGTGCCCAAGGCCAGGYTGGACAGGGCTTGGAGCACCCTGGGACAGTGGAAGGTGTCCCTGCCATGGCAGGGGTGGCACTGGGTGAGCTTGATGATCTGTTCCAGCCCAAACCAATCTGGGATTGTATGAATTTCTAATTCCTAGCTCAGAAGGCACATGCAAACAAATCCAAATTTGTGAGGAACACTAACAAAACACTCCCAGGAATACAACAAGAGGCTTCACATCACAGCCATTTTTAAGTTGTACATCATTTTTCTSTTCCTCTTGTCCAGCACAGCTCAGCACAGGCAGAAGCTCACAGGAGCATCCCCAGCATCTTCTGGGATGTTTGGCCTCTGGCACGTGAGGATT
Organism: Alauda arvensis; assembly: GCA_902810485.1. Classification (NCBI taxonomy): domain Eukaryota; kingdom Metazoa; phylum Chordata; class Aves; order Passeriformes; family Alaudidae; genus Alauda; species Alauda arvensis. The sequence continues at coordinate 35,197 of CADDXX010000957.1, read as the reverse complement.
TTATGAGGAATGACACAACTGCTCTTTTATATCTSTTTCCTGCTATAAACAACTCCATACAAAGCATCTCATAGAAACACATTTTCTTATGCAAACACACTAAAAGCGGGAAGCAGTGTGAGTACATAAACTGACTGCAAATGATTCATGGGGCAGTAATTAGCCTGAGGAGCACTAACGGGCTGGGAGCAATTCAGACAAGCACAAGGCACATGCCAGCCAGGGAGCATCACTCGTGACACCAGAGACAAAGCGGAGCTGGAATCAGGGCTGGGCTGAAAACTTTGGCAGTGGAGGACAACAAAAAACTGCTTCTCCATAAGACAAGACACAGAAGATCTCCTTCCTTCCTTAACGTCCCTCCCAAACCAAATCAATCTGGGATTCCATGAGTCTTGGAATAAGGGTTAAARAATAATCACCCCCAGAGGAAGGAAGGTTTCAAAGCCTTGACCACTTACATGAGGCAAGTGCTAATTGAGGAGGGCAATTGATGACTGAATGGTGTCTGCAGAAGGGTATAATGAGGGGGTGGAAAAACCACAAGGAGAGGAATAAAGGGAAGCTGCACTTTCTCACCTCAGGATATTCATTTTGCTTCTCTGTTTTCCCTTGGTGAGTGAGGGTGTAATCATCCAGTGTCTGCCCAACCTCGTGTTTTTGGGAACTGCACATTGAGAGATGCTTTCAGTGCTGCCCATAGATTTTTCTTATATAAATTATAGCTCCTTGAAACACCTTACACCTCCTTGAACACCCCAACCTTGCTGTGTCCATGCCCAGCCTGAACTGGAGCTGTTCTTTTTCCCCCTGGTGCTGGGAAGGGCARAGGAGACCCTTGGGCATCTCTGACCGAGGCAGAGCGAGTTTGCTTCCTCCTTGGGCTGGAAGTGATGCTGCTTTCCCACCTCATCCCACCCAGCCCCCAGCCCCTGCGTGGGGTAGGGAGCTGGGTGCTCAGCTTTTTTAGGCCATTCCTCAGAAGGGGAAGGATGGCACCTTCTCCTTTCCAGGGAAGCCCAGTCAGCAAGATTTGGGTCAGAGGCAGAAGGGAGCACACCATATAAAGCAAGCCCAGTCGGCTGCAGGGCACTGCAAGGCAGCAGGGCTTTCCCAAGGTAAGTGGGGATGGAGGAATGATTTCCTTCTTCTCCTCCTCACACCAGAAGCTGTGGTGCAAGTGCTGTGCTGGGGAAGCAGGRCTGAAGGAGATGCTGCCCGAGATGCCAGCCCAGAAGAAGAGCAGTGGGTGCAGCCCTGGAGGGCTGAACATGCCTCCAATTTTTCTCCCTTTCTCCTGATTTTGCTTTTTCTCACCCTCTCCCATCTGATTCCCACCCTCTGCCATGCCTGATGCTTTGTGCTGAAACCACAGATGCATCCTTACCCCCCTCATTGCTCCCTGGAGAGAGGGAGAACCTCTGCTCCTGGATGATGAGGAAATAAAGAAGGTGTTTGCTATAACAACGGTTTGGTTTCCTCCCCCAGGGCTGTCAGAGGAATGAACTCCCTGCTCGGCCTCTCAGTGCTGTTTGTGTTGGGTAAGGCCTCCTCTCTCAGTGCCTCAGTGCAGTAACACCCACTGAATTCAGGCTGGTGATTGACACCCACTGAATTCAGGCTGGTGATTGACACCCACTGAACTCAGGCTGGTGATTTCCTCACCTCTCCCCATCACCAGCTGTCCCAGACATGCCCCAGCTCTCCTGTGCCAAGCTGGGATCACATTTCCTCTCCATTGCATTGTAATTTCTAGGACATCACCACCCTGGTGCCAGTTTGGGGGCTGGAGGGAGGGAGYTGCTGTTTGGGGGGCAGWGAATCAGTGTGATCTCCCTGATTTCCCCCCTCCAGGCTTGTCCCCAGCCCACGGGMACCTCCTGCAGCTGCACCAGATGATCTCAAAGGCGACAGGGAAAAATGCTCTTCTGCATTACGGCTTCTACGGCTGCTACTGCGGCCTGGGGGGCAAGGGGCAGCCCAAGGATGCCACAGACAGGTGAGAATCCACTTCAAAACCCCCTGCCCGCACACATTCTTGAATATTTTTTTAAATTTCTGCAGCGAGGGGGAGAAAACTCCATCCCCTAAAGCTTCAATCTCCTGTGCAGGTGCTGTCAGCTGCATGATGTTTGCTACCAGAGCCTCCTGAAGCACCACTGCGATGCCAAGACACGGCTCTACCGCTACAGCTGGCAGCRTGGCAGGGTGTCCTGCAGTGAGTAGAGCCCTGGAAAAGGGGGTTTCATCCCCCCAAAGCCGGGGCTGACCCTGGGCTCCCCTCATCCCGCAGGACAGGGCTCCCGGTGCTCCTACTTGTCCTGTGAGTGCGACCACAGCCTGGCGCTGTGCCTGAGGAGAAACGTCGCCAGCTACAGGAAACACTTCCAGTTCTACCCCAACAGCYGGTGCTGAGGATGGGGCGGGCATCGCCCTGCACCCCCCGGCTGCGCTGAGCGCACCAGAACCGCTGCAAATTCAATAAACAATGTTCTTGTTCCACCTCCCCGCTCCTCCCAGAGCTGCCGCTGCTGGGCAGGGAGAGAAACCCCCGTAAASGATGAAAACATCTTCCCAAAACTTTGCAAGAACTCTGCGTCACTGGAGGCTGCGGAGCGGGGCTGGCCGGGGGGAAGGGGCGTAGCACTCGGTGCTTTGGGACAGACGAGTCACTTTGGAGCTTCCAGTCGGAGCCGCACACGGAGGGCAGGCGCTCCCCGGGAGCACRGGCTGACAGCGAGCACGGTCCCCGGTGAGCTGCCCCTCTCAGCCGGTGCTGTGCCAGGAGAACGCGGGGGGATGCGGGGAGGAGGCGGCGGGAGCGGCAAAGGGAAAGCGGAACCGCTCCCGAATGGGAACAGAGCCGGGAGAGAGGCCAAGAGCGGTGGGACGGGAGGTGAGGAGGGGGTGGGATATGGGCTGGGGGATGCGCAGGTGCTGGGGCAGCTTCAGGAGCCGCTGGCTCTCGCCCCCTCTCATGTGAGGGGGCACGGCTGCTTTGCTCCCTCCGGATTTTGGGGGTTGATGCGATTTCAGAGGAAGCTTCCCACGGCAGCTCCTGTCACACTGCCCACCTCCCGGCTGAGCCTGTGCCCCGTTTCTCATCGCAGGCCCAGCTGAGAGGAAGATGAAGGTGCTGCTGGCCCTGACGATGCTGTTTGCCTGCAGTAAGTGCATCCCCGACCCACAGRCAGCCAGGCTCATCCCCAAATTCCTGTGCACTCCTCAGGGAGACTCCCAGCAAAGCCTCCCACTCCCAGGCCAGCTCCTCAGGCCTCATTTCCGCATAGAACTTCAAAAAAAAAACAAATCACATTTTACGGTCGCTCTAGGTGTGCCCACAGCCCGCGGGAAGCACCCACGCACCTTCACACCGGGACTCGAGGGAAGCACCGTAGGAAACCTGACTGCCCATGGATGCTACTCGGGATGGGGCACCTCGAGGGCTTCAGTGGATCGGTACAGGCAACGCTGCCCCAGAGGGATAATGCTGGCCCCAGAGGGCTGATCCTGGCCCCAGAGCGCTAACGCTGGTCCCAGAGGGCTGATCCTGGTCCCAGAGGGCTGATCCTGACCCCAGAGGGCTAATCCTGGTCCCAGAGGACTGATCCTGGTCCTAGGGGGCTAATCCTGGTCTCAGGGTAACCCCGGGGCTCTGCACAACCCCAGCACTCCCCCCTGAAGCTTTGCAAAAAGCAGCCCGGGCGCTTGGCAGCCGGGTCCAGGAAGGTCCCAGTTTTTCGGGAAGCCAGGAAAGCGAGGCAGTGTTCACCCCTAATTCCATCCCGGAGGCAGCAGGGTGGTGCCAGCGAGTGCTGCCCGCTCCGGGGGATGGCACCAGCGGAGAGGGACGGTCCTGAAGCCAGGACGGGGCAGGGCTTGGCGTGGGAGCGGGCAGGACAGAGGAGCTGCTGGGTGACCCAGGACGCAGAGCTGGCGGCAGGCGGGGCAGAAGCAGCCGGTGCCACATTCCCGACGAGTGTGGCAGCCTCTCCTCCTCCCGCAGGTGCTGCCTGCTCCGAGCCTGCTGCTATGCCAAGCTGGCAGCGCGGCGCTGCCGCCTGGCCCCGCTGCAGCCGCTCTCGGCTCCGCGGGCAGCGCTCCCCACCTGCAGTGAGTGCCCCTTCCCACAGCACCCCCAGCCCCGCTCCGGGGCCACCCCCGGGGCTCGGGGAGGGTCTCAGCGCGCTGTCGGTGCCCGCAGGGTCGGGGACGTGGTGCCAGCGAGGCGCCTGCAGGTGCGACAGAGCAGCGAGGCTGTGCCGGGCTCGGCTCCGCCGCCGCTGCCGGGGACGCGCCGGGCGCTGCTGAAGCACAAACTCCCTCTGCGAAAGCATCTCCGGGCTGATCCGCCAAGGGACGGCGCTTCCCAGCCCTGCAGAGYCTCCTCCTCGGGGCCTTTTTGGCTTCGAGGCGAGCACCACAAGGCTCCGGTGAAACCACGGGATGCGGGGAGGGGGAGCGGCGCTGACGCGATGTTCCAGCACGGCAGAACGAGGGAGGAGCGGACACCTGGCCCCGTCCCGGTGAGGGGCGGGATGGGAAGCGTCCCCCTCGGCAGCCTGTGCGCTCCCTCCGCTTCCTGCTGCACCATAAATCCCCTGCTGTTGCTCCCAAATAAAACCAGAGAGCCCAAAGCAGCGGTTCCCAGCGTGCCGTGACTCAGCCGAGCCCAGCCACCGCCCCTCAGCCCGAGGACAGGTTTGCTGTTGAAGTACTCAGCAAAAATGACAATGGAGAGGTGGCACAACTCACCCCTGAGCTGCCCCAACTTAGCTCTAAACCTCCAGGCTCTGAAAATGCCCAGTTTTTCTGAGATGGAGAAGTGGAAGCTGGTGGAAGGGCTGGGAGGAGGCACGATGGTGTGGGAGGGCTGGGCTTGGGTTTGGATGATCCTTGTGGGTCCCTTGCAGCTCGGGATGTTCTGTGATCTCCATCTCTGCCGTAGCAGGATGGCTGGGAGCTTGCCTCACACCCAGTGCTGAGCAAAACACAGCTCTCACCAGAAAAGAATGTTTTGGCCCAATTCTGCACCAACCCTGAGCACATCCCTTAGGAAAAGGCAGTTCAGGCAGTGGCTGCTTCCCCCCAGCTTCAGCATCCCCAGGTTTTGTGCYTTGGGATGTTGACCCTGGCAGGTCTTTGTGCTCCATCAGGAGCTCCATTATAGGGGGGAAATAAARGCACAGACACAGCAATGAAACCCTGCTTCCTCAGGGGCTGATGCCCAGCTGGAATTGCCACCCTGGATTGCCCCATAGCTGAAATCAGTTAGGAAATAGCCCTGAAATCAGAGATGCTGCTGCCAGCTGTCACCAGGGAATCAGGCTCCACCATCCCTCCTGCAGCCCTGTGGAATCTGGGGGAGATGAGGAAGGATCTGCAATGAGATGCTGCTCTTTGCCCAGCAGGGCATAAATCAAGGATCAAATCCTCACCCAGAGAATGGATATCCCAGACAGATTGCAGGCTGAATCACACCCTCCCTTTGTGAATTCTGATTTCATTTTAACCATCCATGGATTTTCCTGCTTGGACACCTGGCTGTACAAATCCATTCACCCAAATCCTCCAAATGCTGAAGTTTTGGCTCAGRTCCTGCACCCCCTCAGAGCACTGCAATAAACTGGGCTGCAAGAGTTGTGGTTTTCATRCTATGAAACAAAACCCACAGCTTCYCAGGAGGCATYTGGCTTTGGGRRTGGCTTATTTCCCATTTGGAGAAGTGACCCTGCAAACCTGCCACAGGTAGAGAGGCTGGGGTGGAGAGGCTTTCAGTGGAGCTCAGCCAGTTGGATGGACAAGAATATCCTTAATTMCTGTGATAAAACTGGTTGTGGACTTGGAAAATCCTGAATTATGGCAAATCCTGGTTTAAATCAACACCATCCCAGGGGACTACTTAAATTAGCCCAGAGAGCTGATGAAGCAAAGSGGGGGAAGCCAGAGGGGGGAAGAGGTTTTGCTGAGCTCAGTTCCCTTTTCTCAGCACCTCTCTGATTCCTACCCAAGTCCCATCCTTGTTCCTTGCCTCAGTTTCCCTACCAGCCCTGGAGGGATTTCCTCCCCTGCCTCAGTGCCTGYYCSTGCTGGGGYTCCCCAAAAAGCAGCACAGAGMAGCTGCAAYCTCTGCCARAAGAGATCTGCTAAATTATTTAATTAGATTTTCATTTAATCACAGATTCTCCCCGAGCAAACGACTCAAGCAGCCTCTTTAACCCCCACCTTCCATCACACATCACTTGCATTTTTTCTTCCCTGCCACTGAATAAAGGTGAAGCACACACCTCATGCCACGAGGTATCTGAGAGCAAAACACAGTGCCCAGCACTCATGGGGAGAGGGATGGAGCACCCCCACATGCACTGAGAAAGCCCCATCATCATGAAAACACCAAACAAAGCCTCTGCTCAGCTCTGTCTCCAGCCACAGCCACTCTGGAGACCACGGGATCTTCCTCCACTCCCAGTGCTGCATCTCACCCCCTCTGGTAAGTTGGGAGGGGAGGATGTTTTGCACYTGTTGCATTTTCTCCCTGCCCAGGTAAGTCAGGATGGAAACAGGAAGACACAGAATGGTGTTTTCTAGCCAAGACATCAAAAAACCATCATCCAGGAAGGAAGTGGATCATGGAATCACAGACTCCTCAGACAATCCCATGGGCAGGGACACCTTATCCTACTGCTGAGTGGTTCCTGCTCTCCCTCAAGTTCTCTCATTTACTCAGGGAAGCACTGGGAGTGCTGAGACACCCAGAACCACGCACAAATTTGATGCCAGGCTGCCCCACACCTCCAAAACCTCCTGCCAAGAGCTGCACTGTATAAAGCACCCCACAGCCAGGGCCTCCAGCAGTGCCAGAGACCTGCACAACAGCAGAACCAGTATGGGGAGAATTGTCAATATTTGCCCACTTCAGCCTGTCCAAAGGGAGGAGGGGCCCTGCTGAGGGTGCACAGCCATAAAAGGTGTGACCAGTGGCACCTTGGGCTCACCAAAGCCCTGAGCTGCCACCACCAGAATGAAGCTCCTCTCACTGCTCCTCTTCCGTGAGTACCCCCAGCAGCTCCCACCCCCAGACAGATGGGGAGGGTGAAATGCTCCTTTTTGCTGTGGAAAGGTGGGATGGGAGGCTGCTTTTCCTGGTGCTCCTAACCCCCTTTTCTCCAGTCCTAGRAGTGGCCCTTGCCAGCTGCAACTTGGCCCAGTTTGGGCTGATGATCACACAGAAGACGGGGAAGTCACCGCTGGCTTACAACGGCTACGGCTGCTACTGCGGCTGGGGGGGCTCCAAACAGCCCGTGGATGCCACTGACAGGTGGGCTGGCATGTGCCCCCAGCCCTCCCCACCTCCCTGGGTACCAAGTGGAACCTTGCTCCTGCTCCTGGGGGTGGAAATAGCAATGAGAAAATTGTTACTTGTCCTTAAAGCCTCTTTAGAAGCGGTTCAGCAGCAGCGAAGATGCAG
>CADDXX010000957.1:0-27393 GCA_902810485.1 Alauda arvensis | reverse complement strand
CTGACCTTGACTCTCCCTGCCTCCAGGTGCTGTTTTGTCCACGACTGCTGCTACAAGAGATTGGTTTCCTCCGGCTGCAAGCCCAAAACTGTCTTCTACAAATACTCCCTCCGAGGAAAAGCAATCATCTGTGGTGAGAATGGGGCAGGGCTCTGAGCAGGGAGGCACAGCCASCCACACTCCTGGGGAGTTTGACTTGTAGGATCCCCTTTGGAGCATCCTGGCCTGGAAACCACACACAGTGAAGTGGGTGGAAATACAGGAARAGTGCCAGGAATAAGGCAAATAATTATCTGCTGGATGATGGTGGAGTTTRGAGCTTGGAGACTTCCCTGAGGAGGGGCCAAGGGGCCAAATAGCAARGGTTTGAGATGATGCTCCCATCCTGGATGGGGAATTGGCACAGCTGCCCTGATGCCCCCAGAGCAAACTCACTGTCCCACGGACATCCCAGTGATCCAGGCAAATCYCCACAGACACAGCAGAGAGAAAGTSAAGTTAAAGYTCCCTCCAGGGCCAGGTAGCTCCAAACCCCAGACATGAGCCCACCTGAGACACSCCAAACTCAACAGAGGGGCTGTGGGGACGGTCAGAAAACACCCTGTGACCCTCACACCCTTCACCTGCCTCCATCCCCCCCTAATTTTCTTCCAGGAACTGGGAATTCATGCCAAAGAAGGACCTGTGCTTGTGACAAGCACGCAGTTGAGTGTTTCCAGAAAGCAGCCAGGACCTACCGCAAATCCTACGACAACTACCCCAGATCCAAGTGCAAGGGCAGGACCCCCTCCTGCTGAACACCCCAAACCTGCCAGAAACCATCAGAACTGGGGGGGTTCTGCCTTCCCTGTGGCCAGGCAGGACATGGCACAGCCCTGTGGCACCAAAAAGGTGCCCAGCACCTTTCCCCAGAGCCTTAGCACAGGGAAAAACTGCTTCCCGTGGTTAAAGAACTCAGGAAAATGAGGTAAACCCTGCAAATAAAGATATATTTTTAAATGGTGCCCAGTGTTCTGTTTTGGGAATCAGTGGTGGAAGGGGTGGGTCACAGCATGGAGCTCAAGGGCTGATTTTTTGAAGAAAATGCTCCTTCCTGCACATTTTTTTCTTAAAAAAAAAGACCAGAAGTGACATTTGAGCAGCCAAGCAGTAGATCTTGAGAGCTCCAGAGGAAAAAAAAGCCAACAGAACCAGCAAGTGGCTGCTGCACCCCAGCCCCAAAGCAGGCCCAGCTTCTCTCCAGGAGCTCAGCCACAACCCACAGTCCAGCCCCATCCCACTCCTAATGATTATTTAAGTAATTAATACCCACTGAAGGCACGGGGGAGCCCAGGGGTGGAGTCTCAGAGCTTTGGGTGGCTCTTTCYTGCAGACAGACACCTCCCCAGGCTGCACATGGAGCCACCTCATCCCACACCACAGCTGCACATCATCCCAAATTAGCCCCAATTACCTCTAAAAAGCCAGGCCTGGCTGTGTCCTGGGCCTCCACTGAGACACCTCCATCTGTAATGCTGCCTCTGSAGATGTGAKCTGCCTAAAATAAAGCAGTTTTAAGGGAGATTTCTYTGATTTCCAYCTCAGTGCTGAGGGCTCCTGCCTAGCTTTGTTAAGTGTTTCATTACAAGGAACAACAACCCTACCTCATGTTCCTACAATAAATGTAAATCTTTGTAACTCCACTCATTTTTCCTCATTTTCCACAGCCAGTGAGGATTCTAGAAGCTGAGACAGAGCCAATGCTGCCTTCTCAGGCTGGTGTCTGCACTCAGGGAGCTGCAAGGAACCATCCCACAGCTCAACCCCAGCACAAACCACCTTCCTTTCATCCAGCACTGGAATATGGATGGTTCTTCATGCCCAGTTTCACTCCCTTGCTGCAGTTCCCAAAGCTCTGCAGGAATGGAATCCATGGGTGATGAGGCCAAGCTGAGATGAACCAGAAGGCAGCTCCCAAGCAGGAACAAGAAACAGGAGAAATGGAGCAGCACAGGCAGAAAACCCTCCCCATACAGGGAGCCAGAACCTCCTTAAAGGCTTAAAACTTCCAGTTCAACCGAATTCCTGACCTGCAGGGGCAGGATTTGGGAAAATAAGCCCAGGGAAGRTGATGGTGGGAAATAGGATGCAGGGAAAGTGGCTTTCTACATCCTCCTGCTGCAGATTCACCCTTGAGAGGCTCACAGTGACCCTGCTGCAGGAACAGCCAAAACACCCTCAAATTTGTCAGCCAGCAGCTCAGAACAAACAGTCATCCTCCCCAGAGCCCAAGGGAATATCCAGTGCTGATTGTCTGTGCTTGGAGCACTCAGCTCCACCAAGGAGTAAACACACTCTACTATGAATCATGGTGTTGTTCTCCTCTTGTTTCTTGCCTCCCTTCCTCCTCCCAGGACAATCCATGACCTCTTTGCAAAGCAAACTCACTGCATGAACTGAGTTCTGTGGAGAATGTTGCACAAAGATTCCCTAGGGGAAAAAAAATAAATACATATATATACATTGGGAAGGTGGAAATTTCAACAGGAAAAATGAGAACCAGACAAAATCAGTTTTAACATGTTTGGACATGGAATGGCTGGGCAGGCACAAAGCCACCCTGGCAAGATAAAGGGAATTTGGCTGGCTTGTCAAGCTCTATGAACCCAGCACATTAAGAGTTTATTTTAATCACATTCCACTTGGAAATGAAAGCATTTTCAGCCCCAGGTTTTGTTCCATGTGTCAGAGGCCGTGAGCTGTGGGCCAGTYTCTCCCTGTGCTGTCTGTGCTGCTGTTGCAGACCCTCCCTTTGATCCTGCACATGCTGGGATAAGGTGTGAGTTCCCTSCTCCAGGACTCCCTTCACAGCCCTCAGGCTCCAGCCCACAAGGGATCTGTTATCAGCTCTGGCTCCAGAGGACAAAACCCCAATTCATTAAGATCAAAGCTTTTATTCACAGGGCACAGCTCCAAATTCTTATCTTTGCAAACCTGCCCAACACCCCTGCTTTTCACACCAAAAYACAGGACAGGGCAGGACACAGGTGGCAGAGTCACCTGCACTGCCTTGCCAAAGCTGCTGTCACAACTCCTCACCCCCTGAAGGAACCTGGACTTTCTCCCCACTAAGCTGTGACTCACCTCTCTTTCCACTACTGTAAAAATGACTGTCTTGGAGAAAAAGGAATTCCTACACCACCAGTTCTTSCAGGAGAGCTCCTCTCTTTTTATTCTTCAAGTAACAGCAGCAGGGCACACCAAGTACACACCCACTTCTTCACAGTTCAGTAAAAACAAAACCTATTTATATTTCCATGCTGATTTATAAACTTTAAAGCACAAATTTTTCAAATGTAACACGCCTTACTTTTAAAAACTCCCTGTCACCTCTGCCCTGGCTGATGAGGTGTCTCCTGTGTGGAAGTGCACATGTGCTTTCTTCAAGCTTGGTGCTTGTTGCAAGCCCAAAAACCTGAGTGGAGCTGAAACACTGTGAGCCATAAACCCCTTTCACCTCGATCCAAATTCTCAGTCCTGCAGTGGAAAACATCACAGGAGTCAAGCTGCACATCCTACTTGGTGACCTCACCAAAATGGAATTTAAGATGAAAAAAATCCAACCCTGAAAAAAGCTTGATTTCTGAAGTGGAACAGGCAGGTTTCCCAGGGATCACTGCTGCTTGGAAGCTTCTTCCCAGGGCTCTTGGTCCTTTGGCTACACTGATTTCATTTGGAGACAAACACCCAGCTCCTGGCTTGGACTAAAGCCCTGGAGYAGCCCAAAAACTCTGGAGCAGGGCAAAAGGGATGAGATTCCAGGTGTCCAAGTAACAACACTCACCAGAAACGTCAAGGCTGTTCCTGTCACATTTTATCAGATCAGAACAATCAGCTCTGCATTCTCCTGAGTCCACTGGGATCATTGTTCTGGGTGGGCTTTTTTCCCCTCACAGGTCTCATCCCAAAGGAACTGATCCCAAAGCTCAGCAATCCCCATGTCCCTCCTTGCATTCATCACTTCTGACCCAGCCCAGTGCAATGCCAGCAGTTCTAGTGAGATTAAACCTTGGCACTGCATTCCTGCATGGCAAACAAAAGAGGAATGTCAYGTTTGAGACACTGCTGGCTGACACACTTTGCTTTGGAAAGGATTCTGGGACTCTGCTCCCTCACTTTATTTGAATTCCGACAGGAAAAGACCCACCAGAGATATTCCTGAGTTGAGATTTGTTAAGCTTTCCCTGACAGCAAGGTAAAATAAAGCTCCTCCAGGCATAACTAAGACAAAAAAAAGACCAAGCACATCAAGAGATGTCAAAACAAATCTGACACTGCTGTGTGATGAAAAGGTTCTCACCTTCACCTAACTCCAGGATTATAGACTTAAATCTCTATTTCCTGTTAAGTTTCAACAACTCTTCTCACCACAGGCTGATGCAGAATCAATGAGCAATTGTCCTCCTCACAAGCAAAGGAAGAGGAAGTTCTCCTGTGCTTGGCAATCCCAGCAGAGATGGATTGTAAGATAACCACTGGTGCCTGGAAATCGTCCTGGGGGAATTTTGCCTTCATCAGTTTTATTTGCTTTTCYCATCAGAGCACTGAGTCAGATGTTGAGGGCTGCCATGGCCTTCACCAGGGTGACGTGGCTGCCTGTGTCTGGCTGTGTCCTGCTGTCTGCACTGTCCCTCCTGGTGGCCAGCACCTTCTGCCTGTGCCTCTCCTCCTGCCTCTTCTTCTTCTCCAGCCTCTGCTGCTCCTTCCTCTGTCTCTTGGCCACCTGGAAGGGAAGGGTGAGAACACAAAGTTCAAACCACACACGCTCTGCTCTGCTGGGGAAAACTCATAAAGGAGACAAGCAGAAAGCAAGGCAGCTGCCAGAGGACATTGCTGACAATTTATCAGGACTTTATTGTGAGTTGTTTTGGGAAGAGTGCTGCRTGTCACCAGGAAATGTTTGTGCAGCAGTGACACCATGCAGGGAGCAGAAGCTCTTTTTACCTGGAAGGAGAGCAGAGCTGCTGAGTGAGCAATGCTAAGGCATCCCCCAGTCACTGAAGGGTGCTCAGGTTGCTGCCAAACCCCCCACACACCTTTGGGTTTCTGCTGGCTCGGGTCTCTTCCCTGCACCCAGCYTGTCCCTTGTGGTTTTCTGCTTCACCTTGCTGCAAGCTCTGATTTCCAAAGATTCTTGAACCAGTTCCATTCTCTTCCCACAGTGTCCCGCTGCAGGATTTCTGCTCCTGCTGCTCCTCAGTACCTGCCAACAGCAGAGGGTTTCCTCAGACAGGCTCCACCCAGGAGCTGTGCCACTCTCAGCCAATTCCTTTGCCCAGAAGTCCTGGGGTTTTTTGGCACACAAACCCCCCCGTCCTGCTGCTGTCCCCAACACCCAAAGCCCCAGGTGACAAACTGTGCACTCACCTGCTCCTTCCCCTTCCATCACCTGCAGGATGGCAAATATTGCAGACTCCACATTGTAGTCCTCCACTTCCAGAACGTGGCTCACCAAATCAATGTCCTGTCCACAAGAGGGGAAGAAGAACACTGAAGAAGTTCAAATCTCTGACCTACATTCACTTAACAACACCTGCACCACTGAGAGGAGTTTTTATGATCATTCAGTTGGTCTGAGCTTCATTTCTGAAAGGGTGAGGGTAAAAACCTTAAATTCCTGAAGATATCCAAACAGGAATATGCTGTTTGCAGTGTAAGTTCCTCTCTTGGCCCTTTCTGTCCCAGGCACCTGCACAGTGCCCACAGCCTAGAGTCACACATTACCCAGTTATCAATATCCCCAAAGGATTTCAGAACTTACAGGATTTGTTTTCCAAGTGAATTTTATGACAGCTGCAAGACAGACCTTCCAAAATTATTGGGCATCCATCAAAAAGTTGGTATTTCACCTGTTTCTAAGGGTTGAATCTAGGATGAGATGCAGCCTGATTATGGCTGTGGTACTCCAGTTTGTACAAGGTGAGTGTTTTTAGAATTTTACCCAGGACTAATTTCATGTATTGAGGAGGTTTGAACATTAAGCACAGAAAGGCTCCTCAATACTTACTGAGCACCCAGTGGCACTGCACACTTTTTGTACAGCATCTTCCAYCTCCACTTCAGTCTCATCTTCAGAGCTGCCCTTCTGTGGCTTCACCTCCTCTGCCTTATTCAAATCGTTCTTGCAAAGCATCTGAGGAAGAGCAAAGCCCAGCAGATCACACAAGCATCCAAAGAAGTCTGACATCCTAATAAAAGTAATTATTTTCTTGGGAACATCCTATGTCAAACCATCTTGGAAACTGTGKAACYTCCACCATCACTGAGAGTTTCCCACATCTCCTGCACTGCTGAACAAACTCCAGTGTMCTACAACATCATGAATCACATTAACTGAGCTTTTAAATGGATTCTTTTTAATACAATACCAGCTCAGGTATTGTATTAAATACAATAATACTTAATTGTTATTAAATTATTGTGTGCAATAACAATATTGCTGTGTGCAGAGAAYCTCAAGCACAGCACAACTACTCCTCAACATCAAAAAAAGATGCTATGAAGAGGACAACTACATCCAGCTGYTGCATTTCCAGCTCTTTCCTCCCTTCCCTTTGTTTTTCCATTTGAGGTGCATGATTACATCATTTAGATGAGGTTGCTTCCAGACAGCCCAARTCACAGCATCAGCTTTGGCTCCATKTCCAGCCAGGAGGCTGAAATCCTTCACGGCCCCTCCCGGGAGAGCCAGCAACAACGACCTCAGGGCTTTGCCCTCCCAGCACAGCACAGAGACTCTTCTTTACATCCCAAATGAGAACAGAACTCAGCTGGCAGCAYTCCCCAGCTCTGCCTGTCCCTCACAGCTGGCTCAGTCCCTCAGAACCCACCTCCATCCGAAGGCAGGCTGGGCTTTCCGAGTCGTCGCTGCAGCTGCGGACGCTGTCGTAGTGCTCCCCGTGCCTGTAGGCAATGTGCAGCTCCCTGGCATCACTCCTGTCTGTGCCCCGGATCTCAACACAACAAACAAACTACAAGTGAGGCTTTGCARTTGTTTTCAGCCTCAGATTTTTCACTGTATTCATTTTTAGCAGGCAAACACGGGGCAGGAAGCAAGTGCGTGGTTGCTGGGTGTCCTAGGGTGACTGTATGATGTTTGTATCCCCAAACTGTCTGTTCTGTCTGTGTTGGATGTTGTGTTCTGTAGCTTTTAGACTGGTTCCAAGAGTGAAGAGGGAAAAAAGAGAAGCAGGAGTTTGTTTTCAGAAAAGCAGCTCACTCCTACACATTCCTCTCCTGGACTGTTTGTCTGAGGCACGGACAGGCAGCAGGACAGAGACCTGCTTTGCTGTTAGTTAGTTTAGCTAGATAGGGCAGAGAAGCTTCCTGGACTGGTTTTTTTTTTCCTTTTTCTTGGGACTGTTTAAACCTGCTGTGGACTGAAAAAAACCCACGAGAGTGAGAGCACCAGGATTCCACACCTGTGAGCCACCAGGGCCTGGGATGGCCTTTTCCAGAGACTGATAACAGACTGAGCAAGCCAAACTCCCACAGCAAAAACTTTCTCAATTTTACCAAGTTGTATTGTTTTATATCATTCATTTTTTATGTTTGTAGGCACTTTGTTTGTTAAATAAATAGGTTTTTTCCACTCATCTCTAAGGAGATTCTCTAAGGGAGGAGGGGCTGTTTCACTTTGCTTCCCAGAGAGCCCCCATTCAAAGATTTCCTCTCAAATTTTCCCTAAACCAGGAGCATTTGAACCAGGAAGAGAAGGAAGTTTGAAAGCCAGATGTAAAATGTTGGGCAGTTACAACAGAACAAACAAAACATGGAATGAAAATATTTTTGTGGAAAGCTCAGAAGTATTTCCTGAGCTTTCCACAGGAGCTATCAGYTTCCTGATCATCTTCCCAGAACCAACCTCAGCAAGAGCTCCCAAGGAATGYACCATGGCATTTCACCCTCAAATATGAGGCAAGAGAGGCCATTCCAGTGACTGCATCAATGGAAACAGGCACTCAGAGTAAATTTTGATCTGCAGCTGGGACAAGGTGCTGTTTTAACAGCACTCCAAGCAGCTGTGCTTTGTTTTTAAAAGAGTTATTAACTCCATTCAGGAGCACTGTTAACAACCAAACGTTGCTTTGCTTTGTCAGCACCAAGTTACAGCAGTTTCCACAGAAAATTCCTGCTCTGAGTATTATCTGTACTGATGTAAGAATGGTTCCTACCCTGATTAGCAGTCYTAGATAAGAGCTCCACAGCATTCCAGCTGCTGCCAGGAATGCACAAAACCCCAGTGCACTGGCAGAGCAGCTTGGCTTGACCTGCCAGCCCAAGTTCAAAGAGCTGCCAGCTCTCCTGGAGCAGATGTCAGTGAGCAAAGCAGCAGAACTCCTTGCTTTAGGCTCCAGAGTTTCCYTTTTCCATCTGGGAGCTGCCTTAGCTCCCAGAACACACATCAAGGCACCTTCCAGCCATGGCTGTGCCCTGTGCTGCACTAATGACTTCAGGTTTTCCACCAAATAATTCTCCATTCATCTGTTATGTACCTGCTCACCTCCAGGTTCCAACTCAACACTTGGTTATATTTAACTCCTGCTTTCTATCCTAGTAAATTATTCAAATGCTGAAACCTGTTAAGATTTATTTTTAACATTTCTACTCTGCCAGATCTTGAATAGTATCTAGCAAATCCCAAAGCTCTTGGAAGATTTGCAAATTAGCCAATTTAGCTCTCATTAGAGAAGCCTCTTTCCACTCTGGAGTGGTTGCAGAGGAGACACCAAATTGATTTAGAGGGATGGAGCAGCTCTCCTGTGAGGGAAGGCTGGGAAAATTGGGATTGTTCAGYTTGGAGAAGAGGAGGCTCCAGGGTGACCTCATTGTGACCTTCCAGTGCCTGAAGGAGCCAACAGGAAAGAGGGAGAGAGACTGGACAAGGGATGGAGTGCCAGGACACAGGGAATGGCTTCCCACTGCCAGAGGGCAGGGATGGATGGGATTTTGGGAAGGAATTCTTCCCTGTGAGGGTGGGCAGGCCCTGGCACAGGGTGCCCAGAGAAGCTGTGGCTGCCCCTGGATCCCTGGGAGTGTCCAAGGCCAGCTTGGACAGGGCTTGGAGCAGCCTGGGACAGTGGAAGGTGTCACTGCCATGGCAGGGGTGGTACTGGGTGAGCTTTAAGGTCCCTCCCAACCCAAACCAACCTGGGATTCTCTGATTCTATAAACACACTGAAACTCATAAGTAAATGAGAGCTGCAGATTAAAAGAAATGAAAAAAAAAAAGCCATCCTGTTATCCAAAAAGCCAATAAAATAACCCACAAATCTCAGCTAACTTGAGTCTGCAGYTGGACTCCATGATCTTAAAGGTCTTTTCCAACTTTAACAATTTTATAATTTACAGTCACTATCAAAAAAAGGGGTGTTCAAAGACCAAAAAAGGCAGAGATGTCCACCTGCAAAGAGCTTTTCATGATRTTCCAGCCACTCACAGTTCTCTTAACTCACACCATTCTCAAGGGCCTTTGCTAACAACACTGCTCAGGCAAGGCAGAACCTCACCACAAACTCTGTATTGGTACCCAAACGTGGTCAATGAGAGGAGATGAAAGAACCAAGCTTTTCAAAAGGACATTAAAATCTCAGGAAATTATAACACTGAGGAACAACACATGAAAAGCAGCCCTGTGACCTCCTCTGCACAGGTTCACCCCCATGTCCCACTGCCCATGCTGCCTGTAAAGGAGAGTTTAAACTTGTCTGAGTTCAGGAATCCATGTGATGCTGTTTTGAATGGATTTGAGACGTCACTGACAGCTTTCATCTGGTTTTTTATCTTTATTGCCCTGTTTAATCGATAGACTTCATTGGTTTTGTCTGTAAATAGAGGCCAGGAACAATCCTGACCTGARYACAGGTTCTCACTWGCTCAGTGAYCAGCCAGACTGGCCATGGACCCATTCCAGTGTGGATGTGCCATGGGAAAAAACAACAATAAAGAGAAAACAAGGGACCTGATGGATTACTTGTTCCAGTGCCCCTCTGTCAGAGCAAGCCACACCAYACAGTCCTTTCCAGGAGCTTAAACACCACTTAAAGGTTTTAAAATTTCTTTTTAAAGCTCGTTTCTCTATCTGCCAGAAACCCTGGCATTCCATGCAAAATTGATGGAGCTGCACTCCAACACAGTGCATGCCCTGCTACACCTCCCTTCCCATCCTCCTGAKCTCACTGTACAGGTTTCCTTAAGCCCAGCTCAAATTCCAGGGGGGCTGTGCAGCCCTTCAGAAAGACTCACCAGGCTGAGAGATGAGCAGGGCCAGTGAAATCTGCAGAGATAAGGAAGGGCCTGGAGCATCTCCCTGCCCAGGAAAGGCTGAGGGAGCTGGGGCTGCTCAGCCTCAAGAGCAGGGAGGCAGGACCAGATGCTCCAGTGTGGTCCCCTCCAACCTGACCCATGCTGAGGTTCCTTTCAGAAAATTCAGCTCAAATGCAGTCTGACCTTCAGTACACAGAGCATGGCCCTGAAGCTCACAGCTGAAAGSCCAAGTAAAACACACTGCTGTGCCCCCACACACCCATCTCTCATGCACTCACTGCTTTCTTTCCTTCCTCCTCCTCCCAGCCAAAATCTCGAGTGTTCCCCCTCTTCAAAAACCAAGCACAGCMCTGCACCATGCCCAGACCATTGCAGCTACTGCTCTTTTTTTAACAGATCAGGAATTCCCACAGTGTTTATATCCCTGAGGTAAAA
Organism: Alauda arvensis; assembly: GCA_902810485.1. NCBI lineage: Eukaryota > Metazoa > Chordata > Aves > Passeriformes > Alaudidae > Alauda > Alauda arvensis. The sequence continues at coordinate 16,653 of CADDXX010000957.1, read as the reverse complement.
ATGAGGCCAAAATGATGAAGCTTTGTYTCTCACCTGCCACAGTGGAGCGTTCAGCTGGTGAATGACCACATTGATCTGATTGTTCCTTGCAAAGGCCACGATGGCATCGTTGCCAGCAAAGGTACCAGGCTTGGCCAAATTGGCAACTGAAGGAAAAAAAAACATTCACAAGAGTTGAAATTTAATTTCTGGTACTCCCAAAAGCAGTGGAGGGGTGAAATTTCAACAGGAGCCCAAGAAATTCTGGAAGGGAAATCCCACCTGTGAAACAGCAAGTGCTGAGGCAAGAATTTGGCTGCAGCATGAGTTAAWGCATTTAAATGACCACAGAAATCTCTAAAAAAGGCACTACACCCTTAGACTAAGCAAGGCCACTTGGCTCTGTTAGCTCAGGAGGAGGATTGCCACACACTGAGTGACCAAACCCCTTTCATGCATCATCTGCACGGTACCTGGCACATCAAAGGCTGTGCTTGCCTCTGGTTTGGATCTTCCCCTCGGTCCCCAGGAGGAAATACTGAGAGCCAAGGAGGAAGAAACCCAAAGAAATCAGCCACTCACCAAAACAGCCAAATAGCCACCAGTAATTCAAGGAGAACTTGACAATTTTTCTTAAGTTCCTTTTGAAAACACCTAATTTTTACTCCTTKCATTTTTGGTCACTCTTTACTTCTCCAAACTCCTCCYAAATTTAAATCATTTCCAGCTCACCTTCCCACAGCATCACGACAGCCACAAACGTAAAGTCCCTGTTTCTAAAAACCAGAGAGGAGCCCTGAGGCAGCTCTGGGATGAGGAACTGCTCAGTAAGGAGCTGCTCTGAGGACACCGACCCCCTGACACAGCGGTGCCTGCCAGGAGGTCCCACGGAGCCCATACCGTGTTTGTCAAAGGGCACATCGTCCTCCACGAAGGGCTCGAAATCCCCACGCTGCCTCAGCATGAACTGCACGGTCTCCTGGCGGTGCCGCAGGTGGTTGCGGGAGTGTCCCTCCAGCTGGTCCCCCAGCGCCCGGAACAAGCAGTTCCTGCCACAGGGAAAGGAGGAGTGGCTGTGTCTGAGGCGCCAGAAGGAATCGGGGGCACAGGGAGAGGGGCTGTGAGCTCATTCTGGCCGCTTTTAGCAAAGGGATGGGTGCAAAGGAGCGTTCAGTCCCTGTGTGCGAATGGCTGCTGTTTCAGTGCCCCTCTGTCAGAGCAAGCCACACCACACAGTCCTTTCCAGGAGCTTAAACACCACTTAAAGGTTTTTTAAACCCTGATGGAACAGCTGGGTTTGAGATCGTGTGGTGGTGAAACTGCTGGGCAGAACTGTCACACTGACACCAGACAGGGACATAAATCAGCAAAGGACAAACCAATGCCCTACTGAGCAAAAATATTTACTGCCCTTTCACCTTATAGAAAAGAAGGGGATAAAAGTGTTCCATAAGAACATTTATGGACCTTCCTACGCTCAGGTTAATGGAGCCCTCGGGCCCCTGGGCACCAGGGCTGGCCRAGCCGTCAGGACCTATAAACCCGCAGAGATCCCTGAGGGGCACAGTGGGGAAATCCTCACCCCTGTGGGGCACAGGGCCCGCTTCAACCGCGAGGGGAGAACCCCCGGCCCCCGGGGACAGGGGCTCTGCATCCCCGGCAGCGATGAAAGCCCTCAGCCCGGGGCCGGGCTCCCCTCACGCGGGGAGGAGGAGGAAGCCCTGAGCCTCCAGGGCCGGCTGTGCGGGGATCCGCCGGGCTGCTGGGACACCGGTCGCGGCGCTCACCCATCTCCCGGCACCTCCCGCAGCTTGAGGCCGAGGGCGCGGAGCTGCCCGGCGAGGCCGCCGCTGTGTCCCGCAGCGGGGCCCGGGGCGGCTGCGGCGGGGGAATGGCGGGGCCGGCGGCCTTTGCCGGCGCTGGCGGCGGGCCGGGCCTTGGCCGCGTGTTTGCGGGACATCCCCGGCGGGCCCGCCGCACCGGGTCACTGGACAGACACACCGGGACCGGCCATGTGATCACGGCTCCGGGGCGGCGTCACGTGACAGACACACCGGCACGGATCACGTGATCACGGCTCCGGGTGGGGTCACGTGAGCGCCCGCCGGCCCGGGGGTCCTGCAGGAGGAGGAGGAGGAAGGGGAGGAGGAAGGGGATGAAGGGGATGAAGGGGAGAGGGCACGGAGGGGTCCCGGGGGGGGTAACTGAGGCTGGAGCCGAAAAGCGGCAGCGGCGAAGGGAAGGACGCAGCCGAGCGCCGGGAGCGCCGTGTCCGCGGGGAAAGGCTGCGGAAAGCAGCGCCACAAATCAGCGGTGTTGTAGCAAAAGCTGCCGGATCCCGGCTCATTGGCCTCTGCTGCTCACTGCACTCCCCCCGCCCAGGAGCATTTCTGTGCTGCCCGGCACAGCTCCCCGGCCTCACGGCTGGGCGCTCTCTGCCGCCGCTCTAGCCCGGGACACCCCGGAGCGGGGGTGCTGCAGCCCGAACGGCGCTGCGGAACGAACCGGCAGCAAATCGGGGAGGTGAGAGAGGCACTACCCGCGAGGTGGCACCAGGAGAACAGCGCTGAGAGCGGCGGCGGGGCAGGAGCGGAGCCCAGGCAGCAATGATGAATTAAATGSGATTAATGGAATAAACGGAATTGCTTCCGCCTCTTGCTTCCTCTAGCAGTGAGGGAGCGTCCTCGTAGGATGCTGGGAAAGGGACACAGCGAGATGGGTGATTTGTCTGSAGCAGGGCTCTTGGCGAGGATTTCCTGCCGTTCTCCTGCTCTTTGGCTCTTGTCCCACAGCAGCCGGTTAAAGGAATCACCCAGCAGCAGCCGCCGCTGTGCACGACTCTGGTTTTCTCTGCTGGTATCGCGACAGAAGCTGCCCAGTGCTGTSACAACAGCTGCACATCGGAGTCCAGAGGAGGCCAGGATGAGCAGAGGGATGGAGCACCTCGGCTATGAGGGACGGCTGGGAGAATTGGGATTGTTCAGTTTGGAGAAAAGAAGGCTCCAGGATGACCTATTGCAGCTTTTCAGGGAGCTGACAAGAAAGATGGAGAGAGACTATTTACAAGGGCCTGGAGTGCCAGGACAGAGGGAATGGCTTCCCACTGCCAGAGGGCAGGGATGGATGGGATATTGGGAAGAAATTCCTCCCTGTGAGGATGGACAGGCCCTGGCACAGGGTGCCCAGAGAAGCTGTGGCTGCCCCTGGATCCCTGGCAGTGCCCAAGGCCAGGCTGGACAGGGCTTGGAGCATCCTGGGATAGTGGAAGGTGTCCCTGCCCGTGGCAGGGGTGGCACTTTAAGATCCTCTCTAACCCAAACCAATCTGGGATTGTATGAATTTCTAATTTCTAGCTCAGAAGGCACATGCAAACAGCTTTGTGAGGAACACTAACAAAACACTCCCAGGAATACAAGAGGCTTCTTGTACTACAAGAGTAATTTTAAAGTTGTACGTCATTTTTCTGTTCCTCTTGTCCAGCACAGCTCAGCACAGGCAGAAGCTCACAGGAGCATCCCCAGCATCTTCTGGGATGTTTGGCCTCTGGCACGTGAGGATTTTATGAGGAATGACACAACTGCTCTTTTATATCTVTTTCCTGCTATAAACAACTCCATACAAAGCATCTCATAGAAACACATTTTCTTATGCAAACACACTAAAAGCGGGAAGCAGTGTGAGTACATAAACTGACTGCAAATGATTCATGGGGCAGTAATTAGCCTGAGGAGCACTAACGGGCTGGGAGCAATTCAGACAAGCACAAGGCACATGCCAGCCAGGGAGCATCACTCGTGACACCAGRGACAAAGCGGAGCTGGRATCAGGGCTGGGCTGAAAACKTTGKCAGTGGAGGACAACAARAAACTGTTTCTYCAGCACATTRRACAAAAGGCACAGCCAAGTCACCCCCACCCACTGGTAGAACACCAAGCAGATAGACATGGAGCATAGGTTCATCCCAGCTAGTTCTAAATTTTTTTTTGTTAGGAGTGTAGTTGTCCCTCTTGGTGTCTGTTCCAAAACATCTGCAAGGTGTTTTCACATTGTTCTAATGATTAGGAATCAGGAAATTTTAAGACATTTCCATTTTGGACATGGGAACTGACACAGCAAATTTGAAGCTTCTAAACTATTGCAGTAGTGGTGAGTCTGTTTTCTACTTTTCCCAGATCTTTTTAACAGCATGAACTTGCTGACAAAGAGTTACGTGAAATGCAAAAGAAAATTCTCTTTTTAAAGACAAATTAGTCTTTCAATTCACCAGCTTACTACCAGACATTCCTGCACTTTGGTATCAACTTCTGCAACTGCAACTGAGAGACACTCAGGCTCCTTAAATTTGGGGTCATCCAGAAGTCCATCAAGCCCCAGCACATGCCCTGTCAGCAGAAGCACAGCAGTGCTCAGGCACTCTGACGGAGTTTGCTTACGACAAACCTCCTATTTCTCAGCAACTAAGTTCTTCTCACCTCATCCCCCCCCCTCCAGCAAGTTCATGAGATTAGAGCCTTCCTGAACTCCTTGCCCTCCTCATCTGCAGTTGTTTCATYTCTTCCTGCTGCTCCTCTCTGGGACATGGGGGCACAGGCAGGGTGAGCATTCAGGTGCACTTGAGGCTACCAGCATGGTACTGTGTGTCTTCTGCTGGTAACACTGACCTCATCTGGCTTTCTGGGATTCATGGTCCTTCCTTCTTTCATTCCTTGGGATTCTTGCTGAGAAACCTGCTGTATTTTACCCCTCAGATAAAAAGGCAGAAAGAACTTAGAGACTGAGGGATTTTGTTCAGWCATTATTTTCAGATGAGATGAATATTAACAAAACCACTCAGCAAGGGTATTCCCAAGTGCATGAGGTTGWGTGGTGAACACCACAGSAAAGAAGATGGTCCCACCATCTAGGACACTCATCTTGCTTTTAGTTTCCAGATCTCTCTCATGGACCCTGAGAGACCTTGTGTGGGCCTCAGTCATGCTTCAGTTGTACTGGAAACCTAATGACTAAAACAAACAGGATAAAAGAGTTATCCTAGGATGAAAAAAGAGCTACCTTATGATCAAAGAGCTAATAACAACTGGACATTCAACAGTCAAATTAATAATTTCAATTTCATTCTTGGTGCTGTAGGGTAGTAAGTATTTCTYAACCAACAACAAAATTCCTACCCAGAGAGCTCAAAACTGGTGATACTTATGCTCTAATCAAAGCATGCATTCAGCACACCACTGCTAGAAATAGGTAATTCCCCCAAGCCTGTCACTGTCCAGCAAAGCACTGATTAGAGAACAATGAAATTGCTTTCAACTAAGAGAGTTCTAATTTAATAATAATGGTAGTGTCTGGCTGTCAGAGTGGTCTGCTAATGCCATGGAGTCTGCTTCCAGACAGGAATTGCCCACTGATATTATCAGTTGTAAACTGTCTTGGCTGGGAAGTCAATCATTAACTCTGGTCCCCATGTTATAAAAACATCGTATCGTAAGAGCACGGGCTCGCTTACGGCTCTCACTGATCAATCAGGAATACAGCAACACATAAAAGGAGCCAGAGACTCAGGAAATCCTTCAGCTAAGGGGAGACAAGCTGCACCGAGGTTTATCTCCATGGAGAAATCCACTGACAAGCCAAACAAGGAGAACAGACCGTCAGCTCCTGGAGCCCTGCAGGCTCAGGCAGACGGTCCCGTGCCCGTGGCGGGAGGTGCTGCAGAAATGAGCGGAGCAGGATCCGTAACACAAAACTCAAAACACAAGAAGAGAGTGGGATTCACTGCAGAGTGTACTGAAGAAATGGAGAGACCTTCAGGAGCAGAGAGAGGCAGTCCAGCTGCCTTTAAACCAGCAGATTTGGAACGAGACTCTCCAAACCCAAGGGCACTAAGGAACACAAACTCTCCCGAAATGAGCGCGTTGAAACTGAGCCCCCAGTGCTCAGACACAGCCACCCTGGATATGGACTGCATGATCTGCTTCAACAAGTACAGCATCTACAGAGTCCCAAAGCTCCTGGACTGCCAGCACACCTTCTGTGCCGTCTGCCTCAAGCTGATCCTCAGGAAAGAGGAGAACACCTGGAGAATCACCTGCCCTCTTTGCAGAAAGCCCACGCTGGTGTCAGGAGGGCTCGTCCGCACACTCCAGGATAAAGAAGACATCCTGGAGCGCCTGGAGAACCCTGACTCAGGCTCTGAGGTGTACATCTGTGCCACGGGGCTGGATGGCAGCAGCTGGACTCAGAGCAGCCAGGACATTTTGAACACAGAGGAAGACAGCCCAGCACACAGCAGCCTGGCTGTGCAGAGACTCGTGCTGCTGCTGCTGCTGGGGGTGATCCTCGCCATGCTCATCCTCCCCTTCATGTACTCGGGGAGGGTGAAATGGGTSATCTGTCTCCTGCTTAYTTTGGGCTTGCTCATGTCTGTGGTGCTTTGCTGCACTCCTAAGTTCCACTGCAGGTGCAAGAAGGACTCCCCCAGCTCCTGTGACAAGGAGATCCACGTTGTTACTGTTGCCTGAAACAATTCACCTGCGAGTCCCAGAGACCACGGACTGGGCACACCAGTGAGTTACGGACTTAAAAACGATCTGTCAGAGAATTAATTCAACAGTTGGCTGAGCTGGCTCAATGCCAATGCACAGTGTTGTTAAATCTCATTATTGCAAACAAAATGAACTATTTATATGTTGATATTTATGTGTTTTCCACACGGTTTTTTAACTCCAGACTAGGAATTGTGTTGTTTTACCATTTTGTTCATGTTCGTGTCCGTTTCCCCTCCTGATCAGCCCTGCAGGATGTTGTCTGGAACAGCTGGGAGGTGATGTCCTGCAAAACCTGGTGATTGCTGTTACCACCCTCTGAACACACAGACAGTGTGGGAAATAAGGCTGCTAAACCAGGCAGTGGGTGTTTGAAAGAGAGTCATTTTAGCCCAGATTATCACCTTAATCCCTGGCAGCGATGGGAAAGGGACTGGGAAAGGGGATGCCAGTTGGTGCCATTTAAAGTTACACACAAAATTGGAGAGAAGAGGCAAAATCAACACTCCTCACCTTGAGTCTGTGGCTTGCGAAGGGCAAGGCTCAGAAACCTCATGACCCTCCAAATTCCCCACATTATTCAGCACAGAAATAGCTCCTCTCACCTGCATTCCTTTATCTGGCAACCTGCAGGACCTCTCTCCTTGCCCCCTTTGCATTGCCCTTGGAGAAATCCTTTGACTGCTGCGCCACACCATGTGTGATATTTTTATATGGAATGTCTCCATTAAATTTAAACCAATATTAATTTCTCATTGACTTGTTTGTTTCAATTCCTCATGGACAATTAATGTCAAAACAATTCCTAATTTCCTTATTGACAGGAATTGCAGCTGAGAAAGTGTGTTAGAGAGTCTGCAGAGCTGATTTGGTGAGTAAAGCAAAGCAGTAATGTGTTGGAGTGTTCTTTCATTTAAAAAAAATACTTAGCAAATAAGAAAATACCCTGAAACCCAACTAAAATTAAACTGAGAAAAAAAAAAAAGATTTCTCTAGTTAAACAGCACATTTAAGAGTCTCAAGGATCTCAGGAGACCTTGGACTAGGTAAATATTTGTGTTTGATAAGAATGGAAACTGATGTCCTGCAGTTGCTCAGTGTATACATACACAGAGTATCTCACAGCAGATAAAACAGATTAGACTGAGAGGGTAGGAGCTCTGATGTTCCTAGAGTCTTGGAAAACACAGGTTTGTTTTCAGCCAGGAATGGGAGCTTTCAGGGGAACTAAACCCTTTTTCTCATCTCTTTGGACAGCAACAGGCTTACTGCAGAATACACATGACATTTGCTTAATAACCAACCAGAAAAAAGCTTTCCAGGTGGGAAAAAGACAGGTAGTTTTAAACCCAAATACGATATTATTCTAAATATGAAGACTGCACCAGATATCTAGCTGCACTGAAAATAATTTCAGAAACACTGGGCAAGTCTTTCAGCTCACAGACAATATTCTTGTCGAGTTCCCTTCACCAACACCAGTGTGTGACTGGTACTGTAAAGGTCTGTAACAAATGTATTAATATTGGCCTGAACAGATCACTCACAAGGGATCCTACCAGCCCATGTATGTTTTCAGCACATGTGTGAGAAGAAATGAAAACAGAACGAACATGATCATTAAAATCTTTTATTATGCTTCACCCTGCCCTTCCAAATGAATTGTTTTATTACACTACTTTCCACAGAGACAAAAAAAAAAAAGGTTAACAGGAAAGGGCAGCATACAGAAGTGTGATTTCCAGGGAGAGACTGGTCCTCTGCAAGAATCCCTATGGATCCACAGAGTTATGGAGCAGCACCTCCCAAGTATTCCTTCAGCAGTTCCACTGAAATGTTTTTCAGCCTGAGAGCCGCTAACACCCAGGTGATTCAGAGTTCACAGATGCTGGTGGCAGTCATGAGGCTCTGGAACCTGGTATCTTTTGAACAGATTCCCATCTGACAAGCTCAATAACCACGCAAGAAGCGGCAATTAAGGCTATAGAGAAAAGGCTAATGGGATTGTGTTCCTATTCCAAAATGTAAAGGATTTCCTTGTACTCAAGTTTAATTCATGCTGGCTATTTTGTTAAGCAAGTTTCAGCTCTGAAGTCCCATGCCCTGCTTACCTTACCTGGCTAGCTCCTGGTTTCAGATAGTGACTGGGTAATACACTGTGGCTTAGAGAGAGAGGGGTTATCATGAGTAATGGGGCTAGGGAGCATCCCCTCATCCCTCTCCATGCCTCATCCCTCTCCATGCCCTCATCCCTCTCCATCCCCTCATCCCTCTCCATGCCTTATTCCTCTCCATGCCCTCGTCCCTCACCATGCCCTCGTCCCTCGCCATCCCCTCATCCCCCTCCATGCCCTCAGACGACCCCGGGCTCAGCTCCGTTGGCTGGAGCACGGTGCTGACAACACCAAGATCGTGGCTTTGATCCCTTCTACGGGCCATTCACTTAACGAGTTGAACTTTATGATCCCTGTGGGTCCCTTCCAGTTCAGAATACTCCGTGCTCCCCTCAGTGCCCTCCATGCCCTCAGCCCAGCGCCTCCCGCTCTCCGTACGCACTCGGCTGTGCCGCTGTGGCAGCGCCGGCGGGCAGGCCGGGCCGGGCCGGGCAGGGCAGGAAGGGGCGGGCGCCGGTAGCGGTAGTCGGTGCTCGGTTCGCTTCCCGGTACCCGGCTGTTCGCTTCCCGGTGCTCGGTGCTCGGCAGGGCCGGCGGCAGGTCGGGATCGGGCCGAGCAGGGAGGCAGTGAAGCTGGGCGGGGGCAGCGCCGCGGGCTGAGGGGCGAGCGGGCCGGAGCCTCCCCTCAGGCCGCTCCCTCGCTCTGGCCGCTGCTGCCCTCCCCTCAGCGCGGCCAGAAGCGCCGCTTTCCGTAAATAAGTGCCTGTTGGAGCGGCAGAGACTTCGGACGTGAAGGACTTGCGGTAAAAGTGAACATGGGTGTCCGCCCTCACAGCTTCCCCAGCTGAGGTGCTGCCCTCACGCTGCTCTGTGTGCTGTTCCCTGTCCGCAGCTTTGCTCGCTGCACTGTGAGGACATCGCTTCTCAGCCGCTCCTGTGCAAACCTTAGGGTTAGCTGAATTAAACACGCTCACTTTGCCCTCACAGCTTCCTCAGCTGAGGTGCTGTTCTCGGTGTGCTGTTCCCTGTCCGCAGCTTTGCTCGCTGCACTGTGAGGACATCGCTTCTCAGCCGCTGCTGTGCAAACCTTAGGATTAGCTGAATTAAACACGCTCACTTTGCCAACTACTTAAGCTTTGAGCTTCTCCATGTCCCTGTCCCCTCCGGTTCTAATCCCCGTGGCCCATGCATATCGCAGTTACGTGTTCTTGCATTGAGACAGAACTGAATTAATGGCATTCCGTGTTCGTACCTCGTACCTACGGGTTAAAAGCAGAGGCCGTGGTGCTCCCAGCACCTCTGGAGCCATGTGCAGGTCCCAAAAAAAATCTGTGTTGCCTGAATGTTTCTACAGTCACAGCGCTGTGTGTGATGTCCCCACTGTGCCTTACACAGAGCTTCTTGGCCAGCCCCGTCTGAATAATTACCTACAACAGCTTCTCTGAGGTTAATGAGATGCTTCATTAACTTTGGGGATGGTGGTTGGGTCGCTTTTGTCACAGTTGAGGATAAACGCGATGCCACCTTGTCTCTATTTCCTCTTTCAGCTGCAGGGAATATATTATCCTACAGCCTTAGATCCCCAAAGGAATTATCTTCCTGGTTTCCAAACAGGATTGTGTGAGCTGCTGTAAAAAATACACCATCTCTCAAGAAAACAAAGGGCTTTGTCTGAAAAACGAGAGCTGGAAGTGATAAAAATTTCTCTTTCAAGTGACAGTTCAGATTATGGCAATGCTGCTGATTGCTGAACCGCATTGTTCAAGGGAGGCATGGGAATTCCAGTGCCATGAGACTTAAAAACTGTTGGAATAAATAACTTTTGGAACACGTTTCTAACTCTCACTTCCCTCATCTTGCATTTGTGGCAAAACTTCTTGGCCCAAATTCTATTTAGTAAATCACACATTGCCCTTTTTTTTACGCTGTATGTCTGAAAATACCATGCACAGTTTTTTTCCTATGTGTTTATAAGGAAAAAGATACCTGTGTAGAGGGAAGTGCATGGATCTGAGCATCTTCAGAGCAAAGTCTTCCAGAAACTTTCTCTGGGTGTTTTAGCTGCTCAGCACTCTGAATTATTTGTTGCATGCCAGGAGCCACCATGGTGTTGCTCCATTATTGCTCCATATTTCATGTTATTAGGAAATTAGGTTAAACAGTGGTACTGCTCATGGATCTTTTTTAGTGGTTTCACTTTTAATATGAGCCCAAGTTAAGAAATCAATAAATCTGTCAGGGAAGGGGGTTTTATTTTCAGTGCTGTATCCCATAATATGTCCAGAGGTGAGCAGACATGGCAAATAATTATAAAATAATTGAAACTTTAGCATTAGATTGATTATTCCTGGGAAAATTGGTCTGGAAGTTTGGGTATTTAGGGTTTCTGAGTGGGAAGGCAGGACAGACACCTTTCCTACAGGACCATGGCAGGTGGCAGATAATAAAATCTCTTTAAAAAGAGCAGCTCCTGGTGCAGTTCTTTCTTTTAGGGCTCTAAAACGATCCATAAATGGTGTCTGCATCCCCTGGGAATCACTTGTAGTGTCATGGGCTCCTATTCCCTATTTAGCCAGGGTGTGGAAGAAATGAAACATTGTAATTTGAACTATAAAATGAAATGGGTGATTTGGGTCCCTTARAAACTGAGTGTATCTTAAGGAAATCAGYAGARATTCCAGGTGATGGCAGTGAGCCCCGGAGCAGGTTGTTACCCAGGATGAATTTGAAATGAGCTGTTGTCACCCTCTGCCTGAGGCACCATCAGGGGAGCAGCTGGGAGCCCTTCAGCAGGAAGTGTGCACAGCTACACTCTAAAAAATAGTATCTTGGCCCAGCTCAAGGTCTGTGTGGTGCAGGGATCTTAGCATTTGGGTTTAAAACTACCTGCCTTTTTCCCATCTGGAAAGCTTTTTTCTTTTAGGGAAAGAGCAGTGGCAGGTTCCACAGAGGAGGAATATTACAGGCAAGCACAGCAGTGACCATGGGACACAGCAAAGTCCTCAGAGGCTGCAGCTGGACTCAAAGTTCCTAATGCTGTCAGCAAAAGAAACAGGAGCAATTCGGGCTGAGGATGAGAGAGAAAAATTATTTCCCAGGCAGCTAAACTGGTCCCTGTAACAGGTGCAGAGCTTTTATTTTCATGTTATTTTTGCAGTAAATGTGGGACTGATAGGCCTGAATGGAGCCCAGTCCTTTTGCATCCCAAAGGGAACTTGTCCTTTTGCGGGTTGAAACATTTATTGTCAGCTAATTTTGAGTTGACAAAACATTTGAGAATTGGTGAACTGTTCATCTGTGTCCTGTTCCTGTGTGTTCTTGGGTCACAGCAGTGTGTTGGGGACAACAGACAAACTGTCAGCAAAACAAACAGGAGCAATTCGGGCTAAGGATGAGAGAGAAAAATTATTTCCCAGGCAGCTGTACTGGTCCCTGTAGCAGGGCTTTTATTTTCATGTTATTTTTGCAGTAAATGTGGGACTGATATGCCAGTCCTTTTGCATCCCAAAGGGAACTTGTCCTTTTGCGGGTTGAAGTATTTGTTGTCAGTTAATCTTGTGCAAAACATTTGATAATTGGCGAACTGTTCCTCTGTGTCTTCGGTCACAGCAGTGTGTTGGGGGCAACAAGCTGGACCTGCTCAGACTTGACTTTATACCAGTGGCAGTAAAAACAAAAGCAAATTTGTCTCCTGGCTTCCTGGTTTCTAACTGGTTGCTGTTGGTTTTTTCTCTGCTGCTTTTTCCTCCTTGCACTGGCAGGTGAGCATGGCTGCGGAGGAGGAGGAAGGCTGGGCTGGCCCGGAGGAGGCAGAGCAGGACGGGCAGCAGGAGCCCTGCGTGCCGCTGGGCCGGCGGCTGGCGGAGCCCGGCAGGTTCGCGTACGCGGCGCTCTGCGGCATTTCCCTGGCCTGGCTGTTCCCTGAGGACGAGCAGAGGTACACGTGGAGCGAGGGCTGGGCAGCTGGGGTTTGGGTGGTGGCTCAGCCGCCACCTGTGCGGGGTCGTCTGAAGTTGAGGGAGTGAAAGAGCCTTTCAGAGCCTTTCTCTCTTGCACCTGTAAGACTTTTAAAATTCAGCACAAAACACAGCCATTAACACTGCAGACATCAAAGCGTGTTCTGCAGCAAGGTCTAGCCCCACTCAGATTGTTTCCTTGTTTATTTAGCCAGTTTGCTTAGCAGTTCACCTTCTGCTGACTCCTGATGCTTTGATTTTTGTCTGAACCAATGTTTGAAACCAAGGACTGCTCAAAGCTTCCAAAAATACCCACTTGTGAAGCCTTAACTGTTTCTGTTGCCTTACAGCTCCTTCAGGACAGAATTCATCAAGAACTTTGTGAAGTGGCTGGACCTGCCTGATGCTGTCTTACCTGCCATGACAGCCTTTGCTGATGGCTTAGGAGGTGAGGGCACAGAAACTTTCACTGAAATTTTGCTGAAGGATCCCATCTTGAAAGAAAACCCACTTCTCATTACCCAGGTAAGTCCATGTGCTCCCCTGGCCCTGGTTTGCTTTGCAGAAGTGGTCTGTCCTATCTGTTTGCAGCTGAAGGGCTGTTTGTGCACTCAGTATTTCTGATAGGCATTTATTTGTAAGCAGCTGTGGGGGACTGGCAGTGTATTCATAAGGAGCTCATGGAAATGATGAACAAGTAGCATGGTCACTGTCTGCTGAGTTGTGTCTCTGATGGATCACTCTACAGAACAGAGAACTGACAAAGTTTTTGCTTTGTGTTACTGCAGTGGTCTCCATTCATACACATGTACAGATTTCAGTGACACCCTGAACACAATACACCTGATTTTCACCTGTTTAAAAGCCCCTTCACTGTATATGGATCACAAACCACCTCCACATACATGCTCCAATGAGCACAGTTTCCAAAGTCTTTTTCCCAGAGTACACTTTGACCAGAAGGAAATTATTGTGACTTTATTTTCTTTCACTGAGGAAGTGAAACTGGGACTGCTCCATAATCTTTTGCTGTAAAAGCTGATGGAAATAGAAAAGAGGTGAAGCATTTTGGCAGCATTTGCTTTTGCTGGGGAAGATCTCTCCTCATCCAACCTCATGCCATGCAGGGAAGAGAGCATTAGGCTGCTGCTGGTGCCACACAGAACGTGGGCAGTGTCACTCTGTGCTGTGTCACCCTGTGCCAGACACCCTGCACGCAGCCAGTGCTCTGGTATTGATTGATTAAGGGCTATCACACACTCACCTTGAGCAATGGCCTGGCACAACAGCAGATGTGAGAGCTGGGCTGTGTTAGGGGAGATAAGAGAGCAGTGAACTTCTCTGGTCATCATGGCCAGCTCCCATTTCCTCAGCCTCCTTTTTCTGACTCCTGTCAGTCCATGAAATGCATCAGAGGATCTGCTCCTGGCCCAAATGTTCCAGTGCCCAAAGTCCTACAACAGTACAAGGACAGCAAGAGATCTTAATTAATAATTTAGAGCAAATCTTCTAAAATAAAAGTGGCTCTTTGGATGCTGTTTCCTCAAATTCAGTACATCCACACTTGTTCTTTCTGCCTTGGTGTGCTTCCTTTGTCATCTCCCTCATTCTCTCTGCCTCAGGATGGATTCTCTGCATTGAGGCAGGTTTTCCTACATTGCTGCTGAGTTTATCAAGGCTGAAATTTGCCTTGTGCTTGCTCTGAGCTTATGCTGCATGAGGGCTCCATGTGCTTGTACAAAAGTGGCTCTGGATCAGCAGAAACACTTGGGTTTTGCTCTGACCCAGGAAACTGGAGGATATCCCCTGGATTTGGGTGGAACACAGAAACCACAGACAACTTTGATCAGTTGAAAGCAAAGATGGGGAATTACAGTCTAATGCCACAGCAGCAATCCCTTACACAGTCATCTGCATGTGGGCAAGGTGATTGATTTTATCTGAGGAGAGGCAGAATGAAAGACTTGAGCAGAGCAAGGCAGCAGAGGTGTGTCTGGAAAAAAACACTGCTGTGTGGGAAACATCAGCCATCAACTGAGAGCAGCTTTTTCCTTCTTCCTTGGAAATAAACAATCTGTGGGACAAAGCTTTATGAATTATTGATCTTCTGCTTTATGGTGCTTGTGCTCCTTTGTATTCAGCTGATGCAATATTTACTGTTTATTAAGGGTCTGCTTTAATTGCTTGGTGTGTTCAGTGGCAGGGCCTTGCTGGAACTGGTGCTGCATTTTTGAAGGCCCTTCATCTCAAAGGAGCTGGAGGGATGATCCATGAAGTCAGGAGATTAGATGTGAGCTCACCATTGATTCAATGAACATCTGAGGATTATGGATTGTTATCTTTGTGTTCATTGCAGATGACTAACACAGGCAGATGGTGGTAACTGAATCCTTTAAAGGCAGTAGTCATAGCAGGCTGTGGGTGTGGCATGGGAAGGCAATGCAATGAAAGATGTGTAGAAGCAATTATAGGTGATAAAATGTCTAAAAATTTTTATTATGAATATGTTTTTTGCTCTCAACATACTTAGAATGTTCATTTTCTAGTGGTTTTCTACCCACATTCACTGCAATGTGGATTTGGAGCTCTCTGTTGTTAAGGAAATGGGTTTTGAACTTGCATCAACTCAGAAAAAGCTGGCAAAGACTGAATAAAGATTCCCTTCTTTTGAAAGGCTTCTCAGTCATATGGGTGGTTGTCTTGTCATCGAGTTTTCATGGAGATTCAAAACACTGCCTTCAAAATAAGGCTGCAATATAACAACTGCTGCTTAGGGAGGACAACAAACCAGTTGTGAACTAATGTAATCACTGCTGGTTGGATTCCAGCTGCCTGCATGTGCAGCATGCACACAGCCTAAACTGCAGCCTAAAGTTGAGAGTGCTAATTGGCACGGATGCCATAAAAACAGTTGTTCCAGTTTATCACCTGATTACCTACGTGCATCCCTGACCTTTCAGAAGGCACGTGTGTGTGTGCCTGGGCCAGATTTAATTGGGGTGGTTTGGTAGGAGGTGCCACAGGTGATTGATACAGGGCAGACAGGACGGGACCTGAGTCACAGCCCCAGCTCCCTGAGCCTCACTCAGGCAGAGTTTATTGCCCACAAACCATCAGCCTCCTCCAGAGGCTGCTTAAGTCAATGTGGGGAAAGTTGTGGCAACAAAGTCACAAGCTTCACCTTATTCTTGACTCCAGGCCCTTGCTTGGTCAGCTTTTTGCTGGGGGCTCCCAGCCCTGCACCTTCTGCTGGGCTTTGGCAGCTCTGTGCCAACCCTGCCTCCAGAAATGCCCCCAGAGAGGAGGTGATGGTGCCCACCTTGCTGATCCCTGGGCACCTCCAGTACTTTGGGAAACCAGTAATACAACCCTCCCTCTGGACTGGTGTGTCCAATTCCCACATCCCAGCGTGGAGCAGTCTGCAGTTTGTCTCTCTTCTGGTTGGTTTGTTCTGCATTCTGCACTCCTCGTGTGTTGGGCTCTCAGATTAGAGACGTTTTTATGATACAAACTGTGCTTGGGAGCTTACAGGACTAATAATCATAAACTCTCTGGCAGCCTCCTACATCTTTGGCTGCATTTTTTGTGTTCCCAGAGGGCTGAAAGGATTCCCTGTAAAATTCAGCTGTGCTGTGTTTGTGTGTAGGAGAGGGAAACAGCTCAACTGAGCTCCTGCTTAATGCAGTCACATAAAGAGCTTAGAATTTGGCCAGTGGCAATAAAAGAGGAGAACACAGTTGTAAAAACACTGACTTCTTTTTCATGGATTTATCCATAGAAGCAATCTATGGAATTGATTTGGTTTTTTCCCTTTTTTTTATGGTAAAGAGCCAACACAGAAGTCAAGTCCCTCAATCTTGACAGGCCATAAATTCTGAGTTTTTTAACTCACTGAATCCAAAAGAACTTGCTAGTCCAGCCTTACTGCCTGGAGCTGTGAATTCCCAGAATGCCAAAGAAAGTAGAGGCCATTAGAGGAACATTCAAACCTGTTTGTGCTGTTGCATATGTGAGTACACGTGGCTGGAGGGAGCAGAAGGCAGCAGAGTGGGAGGATTAGAG
>CADDXX010000956.1:98296-173887 GCA_902810485.1 Alauda arvensis | reverse complement strand
CAGCACGGCCTCGGGGCGGTGTGAGAGGTGCCAGTGACAGCACGACCTGTACCGGTGGAGCAGCACCCGGCACCACGCAGCTGACGGAGGCGCGGCCGTGCCTAGCAGTATCCACCCCGAGGGCCCTTCACCCAGCTGTGTGTATATATATATATATATATTCTATATATTTATATTTATATTTGTTTATTACTCGTCTATTTCCTCGTCACCTCTCCTGGATCCCGTCAGTGCCCCACACCCGGCCTGGCACCCCTTGCCAGCGGCTGCGCGGGGCCAACCGCAGCCCCGCGCCGGTTCCTGCGCCGCGGAGTTTCCGCCGCCGTGTCCTCCGCTCCCCCGCGCCGCCTTTCCCCGAGCCGCCCATGAGCAGCATGGCGGCGGCGGCCCCTCCTGTAGGTGCCCACGGTCTGTAGATGGCGCGGCGGCCGAGGGCGCTCCCGGGCAGCAGCTCCGGCGGCGCCTCCGCCGCGCCGTGTCCCGCGCTCCCCCTGCTCGCCGGGGCCGCGGCGGGGGCGGCCGGGCTGCGCCGCGCTGCGCTCCGCCCCGCCGTGCGGGGGTGTCTGGGCGCCCGGGAGCAGAACGGCTGCTGCAGTGCCGCGGCGGCCGAGCGGAGTGCCGGAGCTGAGGCTGCCCGYGGGGGCTCCTCGGAGGGAGAAGAAGAGGAGAGCGCGGGGTCGCGGGTGCCGACGGCACCGAGAGGCTACCGGAGCAAAGAGGAGGCCGGGAGCGGGACCATGTCGCTGCAGAGCGCGCCGGCTGCCGCCGAGYTGCCCCCCGGCCCCGGCGAGGGGCATCCGCCGGGCGCGGAGCTGAGCCAGGGCAGCGCCGCGGCCCCATCAGCCGAGGAGGGCGGCGAGGAGGAGGAAGAAGAGGAAGAAGGGGAGAAGGAGAAGGAAATGGAAAAAGAAAAGGARAAGGAAAAAGAGGGAGAGAAATTGCCGCCCATCCCGTCGGTGTCCACCGCGGCTGCCGGGGTAGGTCCCGTCAGCGCYCGGSCAGCCGCCCGTGGGCCCGCCTGTACCAGTCCGTGTTCCTTTCCTGTGTTTGCCGCTTTATTTGGGAGGAGAAAGGGAAGGGGGGAAGCATCGTCTTCATTTTCTTTCATGTTCCTCTCCGTTGAGAGGCTTTCATTCAAGTTTCTTAAAAATAACAAGTGCGGCTGTAAGCAATGACATAATGAAGCTATAAATTCTCCATCCGCTTATAGTTAACATTTTACAACGGTCTGCTCTGTCGGGTTAGTCATGACTGAGGGTTTGCAGCATTGAGAATGTTCATTAAGGGTWCTCGGGGGTGGAGGGTTTCAGCTCTAATACATTTAATGGCAACAGAGGTAGCTGACATACAGTTCTGTATTTTTAACTTTTTCTTTTAAAATATTTTCCGTTTTTTTGTGTTGAAGCAAAGATCACAGAACATTTKGATGAAATGGTGAGTGAATTCATGTAGGGAGAAAAATGGGGGAAGAATATTTGCCAGAATAACTTCATTTCAGAAATCTTGTTCCAGGTTTTTAATTATACCAGAGTTGTACTTTTCTTTCTGCTGACCATACAATATTACAGAACATAAAATTTTCCTGGCGAGTTAGATATATAGCTTAACCTTAGAACTTGTGGTAAGTTACTTCAGTCCAACAAGAGAACAAATATTACCAGTCCTGTAGTAATAAACTTAGGAGMTTTTAGTTCAGCAGTTCTGATAATCATCTAACTTACTAGAAATTATCATTTATTTAAATTCATAATTTGAATTTAAAAGATTTCACATATAATACTTATGACGGTCAGGAAATAGTTGTGATGTTAAACTAAGTAATTGTATGCAGACTGCAAACTCTTTGGAGCAATTCTGCCAATTTTGTGTTTTGACTAAAAGTTCCAATCTTCTGAAAGACTTTCAGCTTTGTAAAATCTGTCAGAATGTGCAAGAATATGTTTATTCTTGTGATTCAAATACCGGTTTGGTGGGAAAAGTCTGCAATTAGGACAAGTGCCCAGGAGTTACTCTTACCTTTGAATATCTCCGCCTTAGACTTTGAATGGCAAATACCTGTCCCTTAGAATAGAGATACAAGTGCTGGCCTAAAATGTGTCAGGCTTAGCTCGGCTAATGAAAAATGTGTGCCCCTGGATGGCTATGTGGAATTCCAACGCCCTGAAAGAATCAGGAGAACTTCTCTGGCTGGACATCCATCATGTACCTCCGAAGTGTCGCCCCCAGGCAGCAGCTGTCCAAGTGGAGCTGCTACAGAGGAGCTCAGACCTGGCTGGGTGCGGTTGTGCGACAAGTGCAAGGCGGGGTTTGAATCTGCCCAAGGGCCTWACATGGGGTCAATAGGATGTTACAGCGGGCGAGAGAGAGTTTTGTGGAGAGGTATCATAGACTATCATCGAAGAGGTGATAGTGTGGGTGTCAGCGTTCAGATTCTGGAAAGAAACTTGTGGAAAGCTAAGTAATTTGCTCCCCAATAAATAGGAACAATTAGAGAATTCTGTAAAGGAAAAACAGTCCATAGTCATACCTTTCAAGCTACAAATGGAAGGGAAAATTCTGCTTCTTGTGCAGCCTGTTGAACTGTCAGATGCCTTTTGGAWATCTGAGTATCCTCCATGTCTTCTTACACAGGGAAGAAAATCTTTTTGTCCTCTCTTGTCTTTCCTTGCCATATACATGAGGGTCTTGAGTAAGCAGTGTTAGGGCTAACACAGGRTTTTCAAGAAACTCTTCTAGATGATCTTTTATCTCTTCTGAGCACATCAGTCTGTATGTGCTCTTTGCAAACATTTTGACTTCTTGTCACCGTTTCATGTAACTTCAATAATGTAAAATACAGTTTTATAAAGTATAATGCTAGTACCTCTCTAGTCTTATGGAATGCTTCATGCTTTAGAAAACTTCCATTAAGAAGCCAGCAGAGTTATTAATATGATCTTAAAACAGGACTTAAGATTACTTTGATGCACTTACTCCCTCTAAGCATTCATTATTTTTGGTGGGTGGGAGGGATGGTGGATGTTCAGTTTTCTCATGGTAGTGTGCTTGTAGAGTCTTAGGCTCTAAAAGCTCAAGGATCTACAAAATTTTTAAGTATGACATGGGTGCAGTTGTCCTAGATTACTCCCTCAGGGGTTGTCAGAGTGCCTCATTAATGAGCATGAAGTTTCCTTCCAGGGCCTGCCAATAAAAGCCTTTGTCCATATGTTTGTGTAATACTGTACTTGAAACAGGGTGATGGAGTTAAAAAATGCATGGAGTTTTTGTTCTTTATGATCACTGCAGATGGAGGTGGCAGTAAGGAGAAAGTTGTTTAAAAACTATTCACCTGCAGTGTTTCATTGACATGGCTGGAGTAAAACCTAGAAAGCTAAGTCAGTCAAAAAGGCTGTCACAATAATTCATTTAACAAAAACACCTTTTTTCAACTATCTGTGCTATCTATTCCCAATTAATCAGAATTAGTCTAGTCCATGCTTCAGACCTTTTCTGTCTGGAGCACACATTTTGTGACAGAGCAGTTTAACTCAGATCTGGATTTGTTTAAAAGTTCTTTTTCAGTTACTAATGTTTGTCTAGGATCTGTTTTTCTCCAGTCATGTGCCAGCTGATTTTTAAGAATCACCGCAATGATATTTCAAAGGTTATAGACTAAAAGGAAATGTTAATCTGAAAATTACACTGGTAATTACATTTTATTTTGGAATGTTTGTTGCATATAAGGAATTTGGAAGTAGAAATTGAAATTTGGTAAAAATACCAATTTTAGAACTTGAAATTTGGTATTTTTAAACCAGAAGTCCTGATGATTGTTCAAATGTACAGTTTAGTGAGTTACACAGAAAAATAGCTGTATGTGCCACAGCTATTTAAAATTCCTGGCAGTGTACCAGCTTGTGTACACTCTGGTGTGGTAGGTTTATGGGYTGTGTTATTACCCTTCTGGTGGTTTTTCAGGATGTTGTGGTGGAAGTGAAGTGCTTTTCTTAGAACTCTGCATGTCTTAGTCCAAATGTATTTCTGTTAAGGGGAAAGGGAAATGTACTGGTTCAAAAAWTTTTGATAGGATATTACTTAATTATTCTAGAATGTGTATTCTCATTTGCAAAATAAAACTTTTGATTTTTTTGGAAACATTTTTCTAACTGAGAGCACAGATGCCAGACATCAGAAAAATTAGTCTTTAGGTTACTGTGAGGTTGAAAATMATGGTGTACAGGAATTGTGTATATATTTTTTTGAGTTATCTACCTTCTCCTRATATCAATTGATGACTTGGAACTGTGGTGAAAATTAAAATATTCATCATGAGACTTCTGTCGTCTTGGGCAAGTGTCTTAGCCCCACCTATGCTTTGSAAATTCTGGAGTAAATAACTCTATCTAATAGCACGCAGTGCTGACTAGCCAGACTGACTAATTGGCACAATCCTTTGGAAGTGTGATGTGTGATTTCACTTCTCTTTGCTGGTAAAACACATTAGCACTCAACACTTCCTAGCAGAGACTTGTGCAGGCTCCTTGGTGACAGCATGAACAGGTGCTCAAGCAGGGAGTCTTTTAGCACTTCATTAACCAATGTTTGTTGGTCAGCCTTTCTTCATGGGCAGCAGATGCTGACCATTTTGAATCATTAGGGAGTTTTACCCAGGTAGTCAGTGCTGAAATTTTTTTTAGCAGGTTAGAATTTTTGGTCCYGCATTTCAAGTCTTGGGGAATTTGTCTAAGCTGTTTGAGTATGTCAGCGCTATTTGGAAAAAGAAAAATGTGACACTTTCTTCTGTTTAAACTGAGCTGGATGTAGTGAGAAGTATAAAAGTAGACATTAAGAAACAGAAAGGTAGACTATCATTGACAGCATTCTAATTGTATTGTGTTTTCCTCACAGTAATCCAAGGATATCTTCATATCCTGCAAATGAATACTTGAGTTTTTTTAATRTAATGGAAAGGAAYTTTATGCTACCTCTCCTGAATCAATTTGAAACAAACTTGCAGAATCATTATTTATGTCTTATTCRGTTATTACCAGTCTAATTTCAAGATAAAAGATATTTAAGAATTCTGTGTAATACTTCACTAGGAAGATTACTCTAGCAGTAATGTACTAGCCATTTAGAGCATACTGTCATCTTAATTACAGGGGTTGGAGGAMGGAGCCAAAAATCAGTTTTCCACTTTCAGCAATTTCATCACAACCATCAACCAAAAGAARGAAGRCATTGGWAACAGAAATTCTCCTACGCAACTTGTTATACCCAACATCAAAAATGGTAAGAGAAAAAAAGACCTGTGTTATTTAGTTAGAAGGTGCTCRATTTTCTGCCAGTATTTSTATTGTGGTAGTGCCAGAAAATYTAGAAATCTAGATTTCATTAAATTACCCTGTGTTGTACATTGTACAGGCAGTGATATATATATGATAGCCCATCCTCAGTGGAGATTGTGTCACAGAGACAAGTTGGGTAAGAAAAAACAAATAGACCTGGAGGATGAAATAACCATCTGTAGTTTTAAAGRAAGGTACTGATTCAGCAGTCTACCTGCAGATATTCTTTGTCTAGCTGCAATCAGGCAGTCTCTAGAAATTGTCAGAACTATGGAGAAAATTGTTTTATTGCCATCTGAAGGATTGTGGGAATGAGGCAAGCATAAAGCTTTTAAGGAGACAGTTGCTGAGCGATGATGTTGTTCAGTGAAGGCCAGTGATGGCAAGAAACAAAATACACAGACAACAATTGGTAAGTTCTGAAGAGCTTTATAAGTGAGAAGGAAGGTTGTTGTGCTAAAATGAGGTAACAATACTTGATGAAAAGATAGAAAGTGTAGTAGCTCTGTATTCAGTATAGCAGGCTAGAATGAGATGTTGTTGTGGTTACACCTGGAATTATTATTAGGCTTTTGGGCTAGGAATTTCAGTAATTTGGGACTTTTCATGAAAGACTGTGCAAGCAGTTGTCAGGTTTGTATTGATCTTGACTCTGAGCAAGTCCCTTTCAGGCTTTTGAGCTGTGTTTTGGTGCTGGTTCACTAAGTCTTTATAGCACTCMGTGAATTTGAGGCAAGAAAGAGACTGCACTGAGAGATCTCAGTAGTGAAACAAAACTGTTGACGAGTGTTGTCAAAGTTGTGCAGAAAAGGGTGGCTTATAACTTGCAACATTAGATTTTTATTAAAATAATCTTTTGTTAGTCCTATTAGCTATACTGCAAAACTGAAAGTTAGTGGAAGACATTTTTTAAAGTTYTTGTTATGTGGAGTAATTAATCATTTAAACAAATTTATCAGTTAAAAATGCTGCTTTTGCTAATCTGGCACTCAGGATAATGCTTGGTGTTCTGGTGTTTGGGTTTTTTTGCACTTTATCTGTACATGTGCTATCCCTGAACACATGTAGCTGTATATTTATATAGATGCATATGCAGGTAATACTTCAGGCTCAGGTTCAAAGAATGTTAATTTAATTGAAAACAAGGTGTGGAAAAGCTAATGCTGGTAAATACAGCATGAAAAGTAGGAGTATGTTTGTGTGCTACATAGCTGCCACATATAGTGAGTCTTCTAAYGTAACAATGGTCTGATATGAAATTAATATCCTAAACAGATTGTTCTAGTTCTTTTCTAATGTACAAATACAGTAAGTTTTGTTTGCTTTATCTTCTGTGAAAATCTTCATCAGCCAGCAGCTGTGTTGGTCACAATGAAAATAATTRCAGTATTCATTTACCCTGAACTTCCCTGGACTACCCAGTTCTGCTTTTTATCAATGAGATTTTTTTCACCAAATTTTTTGATCATTCCTTAAGCAGTCATGCATTGCTGAATCTTTTTACTTGATGTAGCCGGGCAAGAGGCCAGAAATTACTGGTTGGTTTTTTTTGTCTTGTAATACTGTGTTATTGCTGTTTATCAACACAATACATTAAGTTTCCCATTTCTACTCAGTGAAACTCAAGTGATGACTCTTAATTAGTATTCTTTACTGGCAGAAGAGCAAATACATCTTTGTACAAATAAACTTGAATAATGACAAAACATACTGAAATTGACCATATGTGTTGAAGATACTATTAAAAAGCAATTTTAGTATATGTAAATTAAACTGCATATATTTCAAAGAAATTGCATTGCTGACATGGTGCAAGTTACCAGCTTAGCACCTGCAGCCTCTATTTACTGAATTGAGAAACAGCATCTGTAAGCAGATGTCTCTTCTACAGATGTAGTAAGAATATTTTCTTCATTTCAGTRTGTTCAAATGGTTACAATTCAATGTTTAATCCATTTAAAATTTGGAAGATGGAATGGGAGTCAAATCAAAAAACTTGTTATTCTCAGAGTATAAAAATAAGACAAATTCTTAGAGTCTTTAAAATCAGTCCATCCTKCTTTCAGAGAATGATGTTCAATAGCAGAACGTTTCCATGGTTGGATTGTTTGGCACCTTGGCTTCGATTAATTTATTGTCTGTGTGTCTGCTTTGTTTTTTTCAATTACTACTCTTATCTTAAAATAGTTTAAACGCCATCTGTGGGAATGGACAAGGTTCCATATCAGTAATCAATGCCATCCTCAGGGGATTGAGGGCAGTTCTGATCTGTTATCTCATGAATGGTGGCAAAGTCACAGTGACAGTGCCTCTGTCATGAGCATGAGTGAAAAAAATCTGCTTTTGGATTCATGGGACTTTTTTTAGCTTCTGTTTCCCTGCTGTGATAAATGGAGTAGGCAGCAGTGTAGTGATACTACTTTGATGCTTAGTTAATTAAAAAACCCAAATCTTCAAAAAGGCTTAGAGGGGTTGTAAACGATTCATAGAGGATTTTCATTAAATATGTATGACTTTTGAGGACACTTTTATTTTATATAGTGTCTTTTATCCCAAACATATGTCACAATTCATGTAAATGCTTTTAAAAATGAGCAGCATAAATCAGACTGTAAGAATGTTTGAGGATGTTTGCAAAGACACTGTCAAAATGAGTGTTGGAAATGCAATGGAAATCTTTTTTCACGTCTTGGGTGGGCTTACCTTGGCTGACTACCAGACACCCCTCGAGCTGCTCTATGGCTTCCCCTACTCAACAGGACATGTGGAGAAAATAAGATGATAAAGCTCATGGGTTAAGACTGGGAATACACTTTCCAATTATTGTCATAGGCAGAACAGACATGAAGATATTAATTTATTGCCAGTTAAACAAAACAGAAACAAAACTCAAAACACCTTTCCCTTCCCTGCTTACCACACCTTCCCTTGTTCTCAACTWCAATTCTGCCAGCAACCCGATCAGGCCTGGGCTCTCCACTGGCTGCAGGCAAATCTCTCCAGACCTCCTCAAATCTCTCCTCTATGTCCTCCTTTTCCACTCACATGAGTATCTGTAGGGTAGCTGCTTGCCTTTTTTTTTTTTTTTTTTTTTTTAATCCCTCCTCTCTCTCAGCTGCTGTGCCGTTGGTTTTTTTTTTCCCCTTTCCTTTTTTTTTTTTCCCCGGGGTGCTACCAGTGTCACTGCTGGGCTCAGCTCTGGCCTGTGGTGGGTGTGTGAGTGTGTTTGGGAGCTGTGTCAGACACAGAGGCAGCCTCATCTCTGCTCTCACAGTAGCTGCACTGTTTCCAAGTCTTGCCATGCTAATCTGATCAAATAGAAAGGAAGGAGTAGAATAGAAAGACCGTGGCAAAGCACTGCTGGTTGTACTAGAATAGGTAGCCAAATGTATTGAGAACTGTTCAAAGATGCTTCTGTTTCACCACTAATTCTCAGTAAGACAAAAAAAAATTGCCTTTCCCGTTTAGTTTTTTTGGAGAGATTCTTTATGGAAGCTGTCGATGATCCACAGTCATTTCTAGCTAAAATTCTGTATCACAGTGTAGAAAAACAGATTAAAGTTTTGTCCTTCTGTGATAGTTGGGCTTTGGTATGGTTGTGTGTGAGATTTTTCTTAGCTGTAAGGAGCACCAGTGTTGCAGTTTGTATATTACATATTCACAATTTATATCAGAAATACAATAATGGGCAACACTGCTATTTTTATTAGTTAGCCAGATTTTCCATCATGCCTGCATGTGCACATGGTAAGAAAAATMCTTTTTTAAAGAATTAGAATCAAACACTTAGAGTCTCCTTTTTTTCCTGGTACCAATTTATTTGTGTTGGATGCRTTGTATTTACTCTTTTCCTTTCTTCCAAGGGAAAGACCTTCCACCGCTTTGCCTCGATGTGCGGCAAAAGCAGCGCATGTCTGTGGATGYRTTACCCCAAGAACTGAAAGCACCAGTTCCTCCTGAACCTTCCCTTCCAATTCGAACCAAAACTGTGAAAGATTTTCAGTAAGTTWTGCTGGTATTCCTACAAGTGTGCTTTCTTSCTTTCTYCGGAACTCTTTTCATTTTGACCTAATTCATACRTTTGATTTTGTTRCTCTCAAATGAGGAAACAGTTTCAATAAGACTGGCAAGGAGTTAGTCTGGGTATCATGGTGGGATTGATAACTCTGTTACTGTGAAAACTGTCAAAATATTTTTTCCAGTTTGAAATGTTCCACACAAAAAGTGGCAAAACATATRCGTCAGAATTAGAAATGCAGTGAATGTTTCGTTTTGGAGAAGAATATGTATAGCTTACTGTAGGCTGGCAATTCCCTTGCASTCTCAGGTGTTTTGGTTATACTGGCAATTATTTCTCTCTGCCATGTTTGAAATCTTGTGCTTCCAAGGAGGAAAAGAAACGCTTTTTGATTCTTCAGTGTGCACTTGGTGGGAGAGAAAAAGGGATATAAAGGAAAATTTGCAGAGGTGATCCTTTGCTGGTATTCAGGTGATCCAAATAGCTGAATTTTTTTCTGTATTCAGATTTTTGGATCTATTGACTATTGCCTCCAGATGACCTGTGGCAACGTTGATAAAAAACTCCTTCCTTGCATCTGACTTAAACCAACCCTCCTGCAGGTTAAGCCATTAGTCCTTGCCCTATCCATTTGAATCCCCAGCTGTGAGCCCCTACCACCTCTCCACTTCCCCTCTCCCACGCTTGCCATGCTCCAGGCAGGACTTGGTCCTTCTCAGTTGGATCTGGCAGCTGCTCCCTGTGCTGAGCTGGGACTTCCCCATATGCTGAGGATTTCTTGCACAGCCTGCAGCAAAGCGAGAGGAGGCAGCTTCCAGGGCAAGGACTTGCTCAGGTCTGGGTAGATGATACCATTCTTCCATCATCCACCAGCACTGTAACTCTACTGTAGAATACCAGCAAATCTGTCAGGCACAATTTGCCCCTAGTGAAGCTACCATGGCTGTCACAAGTGGCCCCCTTTTCATGTGCCTAAGATTAGGTACTATTTGAAAAATTCTAAAAGAAATAAAATTTTGAAGAAATTCTAATGAATGAGTCGTTTAGGAGCCCTCATACTTGAATTACTCTGAGAAACTTTATCATGTCAGTGTAGCTGCAGCTTAATTCTGTTCCGCTATTTGTCCTAACACCCTGAACTGTGACATTGTGAATTAACATTTTGAGTAAAAGGCATTGCTCAGGTGTATCAAACACAAACTATGCTTTTGTTCTCTTATAATACCATGATTTTTAATGACAAGGAAGAGCTTAGAAAGATAGGGATATTATACTTGTCTGTCTTCTAAGTGTGCCTAGTGAGAAAAGCTTAAAGTTACAGTGCATTTTAAAGTCTAAGTGGCTGGAAAGATCAAACCATTACCAGTATTTGAATGTATTTTTTCTAGGGATGATATGGAAAAGTCGAAGGCATCGGGAGATTGGAAAGCTGTACATAATTTTTATTCTACAACTTTTGATTCTTTCTTGGAGATAAATGCTGCATTTAAGGTATAAAAGAATACCTAATACTATTTAGTAATTACAGTGCTTTGTGTTTTCAAATTGTTTCCAAAAATATCTGTTAAAGGCTTCCAGCCAGGTATTCAAGGCCACTAAGATAATTTTGGCATGAYATCACCTGCCTTTTGTAGGCAATCTGTTATTGCATTGATATATTGATTCCAGTTTAAGCAGTTACATTTCAAGTTTGTGGAGCTTTACAATTCCAGCATGTCGTTTGTGTGTGTGACACTGTGACTGTGTAGGTACTTTCTACACAAATCACAGCTTTAAAACCTCTAAGCTGATGCAGAGGGCCAGGCAAATTTGGAAGCAAAAATTCCCTATCCCTAAAAAAAGGTGTGGTATGGGCTCTGTTATARCTGTTCATGTGTTATGATGGCATACTTGGTTTTCCTAGGGAACAGTTATAKTTGTGTTTCTGAGTTCATGCTAAATTATTAATTCCTGCCTATTATARAGCAAAATGTGCTTATGATATTTAATATGGGTGGTATGGCCTGAGCCTGKACAAAATAACCTGTGACCTTTAGTTATTTAACAAATATTGATTGCTTAAAATTTTGCTTTTGTCTGATAATGAATCGACAGCAAAGATGAGAGATGTAAGTTCAATGTAATTGATCATTTGAAACCCTCTTACATTTTTAAAATAGAATGACAACATGAATATGTATAGGATTGCTATTGTTTTGCTCAGTCTTTAGCATATTAATTAAGGGAATTTGTATGTTTTGGTAAGAAAATACTTAAAAAATACTTATATCTGAATTTGTTTTCCTAAGCTTGCTGTTAAACTTACCTTTTCAAAGACAGCCATAAAATATTCAAAATGCTTCATGTATTATCTAACTTACAGAAAGATACCAGTTCTCCRTTTAATACCATTGAGGACTCTGGAATCGATGCAAAATTTGTGAATGTTGTCTATGATGCCTTATTAAATACTGTAAGTAGAGAAAAGGATTCATCTTTTATACCAAGTTTTTCCCACATAGGCATGATTTCTGAAGAATCTCTCAAAACATACTTTAAATGATCCCRTGAGAATTGTCATATAATCATGACAGCTGCTCTAGTGAAAGAGGAGGAAATTTTTCCTACTAGTAAAGCATAGTTTGTATTGTGGTAGTTCTTAAAGACTGCGYAAATTAGAGGTATTACATGGCTGTGGTTGGATTGCCTGGTGGGAAATAAAATGTGAGGATGAGGTTAGTAAAGAAGTAGGTCCTGTATACAAAGCACAGGAGTAGTTTAGAAATGATATTTACAGGGTTTAAGTGTTGAAAGGCACCATTGGCACAACCCCACACTCAGGCAGTACRTGAGGAAGATACTTAGGAGCTCAGTATCAAAGCACAAAAGATTTCTTAGCTGTCTTGAAATTTGTACAGATTTCTTTTATTGAACATGTGTAATTACTTCAGATATGATTTTTCCTCTCCTTTTTTCATAGCCTCAAGATGTTCAGAAGTCAGTCCTTAAAGGAATAATTAATGGTCTACTGCAAGAATGGACAGGGTAATTATAATAAATGTTTGTATYAGTGCTGTGCCAGCACTTAAATCTGCTGTATGTTTTATCTTTATTGTTTTTGGCAAAGAAAGAAGATGTGATGTAACTTATTAGATACRTAAGAACTTAATTCTTTTTGGCAAATCTGCTGAAATGCATCTTGAACTCTGGCACTGAACCTCTGAGAGGCAGATCCATACCCAGCCATGCTTTCCATCACCAWATCTCAGCTGCTTGTTGCCAGGGCATTGGTCTGGACATCTTAATTGTGAGATGAATTGAGGAATTTTACTAGGATAAAACTTATTGTCCACCCCGCAACAGCCACTAGGACAATTCCCCCATCCACAGTTCACAGTACTGGTTGTGTGTGGCAGCACCACAGAAAGAGCAGTGCAGGATGCAGGGGGGGGATAGCCCAAAAGCAGGAAGGTTTCTGGAGATGACACCATCTTGGCATGAGGTAATAGAAGTGAGAATGCATGATGTAATTCATAAAAACGTATAGCAAGAGGCAGTAGCTTGTTGTAACTCACATGTGACCCCAGTCTTGGCTGCCCCTTTCTCCAGCTTATACTGCTTTTGTACTGTTGCTCCCTGTGTTTGTGGTCATGTAAAAGCCTTGATGAACACAAAGTGCAGAGGCAGCAGTAGTAGAAGTATAKGGAGAATTCTTGCAGGAAATATCAAAGAGCAAATAAACTCCTTTATGGTGTCACTTGAGATGGACAATAATGCAGAATTACCTCTTTGGAGCACCTCTAACTCTTCAATTCTGACCTTTTTKTGGCCCTCTGTCATGTTTTAAAAAGACAGATCATAAATAGCCTGCTGCAGTTTGAGAATTGTCAGAATCTGTAAATGTCCTTTTCAGTTTTTGAGAGCAGTGAAGATTTTTAAATACGGTGTTCTATACATTTGAGCAAAGCAAAATAAAAGCATCCATTATTTAATGCYTCTTAATGTCTGTAAGTTATGGATCCATATGGTTGTGTTTGTTATTYCATTCATTCATAGGCCACGAACAAAAGATGATCTTAGAGCATATTGTATACTTTTACAGGTAAGAAAARCACAGTATTTTTATGTAAGTATGTCTCTGCTTAACTTATTATCTATAAACCAGTATACTGTGCAAACAAGATCGTTTGTATGGCTAAGGTACTTCACATCCAATTTCCTGTTGTAGGAATGTATTAAAATATGGAAAAAGTGTAATGCATGATGGGAATGGGAGCTTAATTGAAGAACTGTTGGGGAAAGGTTGCATAGATAAAAACTATGCACAAAAGACAAGTAATTGTTTCCTTTTATTTTCTGGGCTGAAAGAATAAATGCTTTACCTACTTATTTGTTTTTATGTTGTCCTTATTCCCAGATTTGCTTTATTAGGATGCTGTAACTATGAAAGTTTCAGTATATGCAATTTCTGATATTGCTGTATCTTTCTCCAGTGTTGCATTTCATCCAGTCTATCTGGCTGGTTACAATATCTGATTTCTACCTGTAGTCCTTGCAGATTTCCCCTTTATATTTTGCTAGTGTACCAAACACCTCTGCACACAAGGAGCAGTTTTTGCTGTTATATGATGATATCAAAAGGCAATTTATTTATTGAGACAATAGTTTTCTTCTCTGGGGTGGTAGATACTAGCTGTGAATTTAAAAGAATATCTCCTGCTGGAATGAGGGAATGTGTAAACACCTGGAATAGAGGGAAAATTAGTTTGGTTTGATATGGGATAGACAGGAGCTATAAGAATTGGTATTGCTGATATGAAAAGCACATCACTTAGAGGCGTGTAGTTTGTGTTACAATGTAAAGAATAATCCAGAATATTGAGTACTGCCTTTGAGCTACCTGTGGGCTTTCTTTTGGGGAAAAAAGTTGTATTTTTATGATACAGCAGTTGTGTATTTTTTATTTGGCTTGAAGTTGTGAGTCGTTTTTTCCCATAGTTTTACCACTGTCACAGCTATTTTGTGAACTACTTTCCTGTGTAATTGTACTGGCAACAACAAAMGTAAGAAAAAATCCTAATGACTTTCTTCCCTTTATGCAGTTTATTAACCTAACACTTTTTTTAATCTTTTTCAGAATCCTCAATTTAGTAACACTTCTACTTATGTCATCTATGCTCACTTGCTAAGACAGATAGCAGCCTTAACAGAAGCTGACCATCATTTCCTAGTGCACTGGTCTAAAAAGTAAAAAAAAAAAAACCAAAACCCCACATTAAAAATTCCATTTCTAGGATTACAATTGTTGCTGTATTTCCATTGATGTTGACTGTTTTATAAATCATATGAAAGTTAATTTGACTAAAGAGATTGGTTTTGTTGCTTTCAAATATGTGTGGACATAGTCCACTAAGTGATACTGATTTATAGATGCAAAATGTATATAATGCACAAAAAATTATTACATATATGCAAAAAAGCCTTAATTGCAAAATGACTTATCAGAGTTATTTTTGGTAATACAAAATAACATGTCTGTAAATTTTTAGTTATATGTTTACATGGTTTTATTAAAACAAACATCTTTATGATCTTTGTTTAAATAAAGTTTCATCTTGCATAACTTGCAAAAGGTATTGTAATGTTGCTGTAATGTACAGAAACCACAAAGGAACTAGAGRCCTGGCTTCCTAGTGCAATAGAGGTGGTGAGAGAGTGTGGTTAGGGCGTTAGATTTGTAATTAATTGAAATAACTCTAATAGCACCTCACTAAAAAAGCCATAATGGGGGTAACTGCCCAAAGAGCAGCTCCTGAATTGATATGCAGATTGCCTTCCATTTACTGACTGAGCARAAAGTTCAGTTTGAGGTAAAAACAAAGTTTGGCCAYATATGCAATTTCCAAATCTCCTAGGAAATCTTAATTAAGCATTTTCTTCTCTGCRAGGATGGTAATTCAATTTCCCTCCCCCTYCCTATGTCCAGATTTGCTTAAAACTGTGGTAAAACTCTACTTCATTGGAACTGCATTTACACAGGAGGTTTCCACTTTTGGTTAAGGATGATGGTATGGTTAAGCCATACCAATGTTTTTAGTCTGAAAGCATTAAAAATGGAARCCACTAAAATATTTGTAGCTCTTGTTTAGAAAAGGTTATTTTAAAATGAAAACCATTACAATAGTGGCTTCCATTAAAAATTTAAATCACTAAAATATTTCTAGCTCTTGTTTAGAACAGGCTATTTTAACATGCTTACWCATGTATGTGTATGGTTGTGCTATGATGAAAGTGGTGCAGCATGTAATTTAAAATGTGCACATGCACAAGCATCTGAAGCATATATCACTTTCTATTTAAAAGCACCATGCATCTCAAATCAGAATTCCTCAGTGTTCAGAGTGTGGAGTGAAATAGATCTGGATTTTTGTTTTGTTTACTGGAAGTCAAGAACAGATAATGATTCTATTGCTCTTTTTTATTTTTCCACTTAAAGAGCATAGTTAGGGATGCACTGAAGAGAATTACTATGTGTCAATATATAAAAGCATGCTTCTTCAAACTTTACATTTGGAATTTTGTTCTTATGTAYRTGACAAAAGCATTTAAAATTAATTTAAACAATTAAAATTGAATTTAAACATTTTAATGAAGGGKTTTTTTWWAAAAAMATTGATATTTGATAACACACTCTAGTGTAGACAGTGATCACATGAGAGTAAGTGCAGCATGTTTGTTTTAGGATCTCACAGAAGAGGTTCAAGCAGGTGGTGGACAGGTTACTGCAATTTATTTCTTTACGGCTGTTTCCTGCAAAACCTGAAGAGTTTCCACCTATGGTGAAATGTACCTGGTGGATTCCATCAGCAACAAAAGTCCTGGCTTTATTTAGTAGGTATTTTTCTTGAACTTGTAGGCATATATATGTTTTTGTATGTGTATTTGTGTGTATATAGAGTTTTGTTTTATTGCTCCTCTTTTGGGAAAGAGTAATCATGATGGTGGCACAGTGCAAAGTACAATAAAATGCTAAAATTTAGTAAATAAGTCTTCTGTTGCTAAGTCTTCCTACTTGCTTTCCAGTAGAGRAACTGCTATGCAGAGTTTTCCTGTGACAACAACTGAAGATTGTTCAAACWGAAATCCATGGAAGTAACAGATGGTTAAGGTTTCCCTTAGCTTTATAAAAGAAACTGTCTTAAACTTGTAGCTGCCAGAATTTCTTCTGTAACTCACCTACCCCCACAGAACTGTTCAGTATCTAAAGAAAGTTAGAYAATGCATGTGCCTCTTGCATCCAAAACTACACCTTAAAAAAGTAAATCCCTGTTCAGTTCAACATGGAGCACAGCAAATTTGACTACTGCAAATGTAAACCTTCTCAACTGCTGCCAAATGGTAATTAGAGCACTTACCTTCTCCTTTTTAGGAGAAGACAAAACCACCAAATGAAAATTAAAATTGGAATTAAGATGTTTTAACTGTCAATTTAAAACTTTTACTTAGAAGTATTCTGCACAGTCCTGCCTGTTCAGAGTTAGGCACATTTGTGCACCTGTATCTAAACCCAAGRTGTGTTTATAGTCATCTATGAAAGAGCTGCTTATTCCTTAATTCTGGAAAAAGTGCTATTTAGTCAGTCAAAAGACACTGCTTTGTGTCTGACTGACCAAAATTAAATTATGCTGAAGTGTAAATAGAGAAAACCTATTAGCTRTTTGACATTTCATAAATGTCACTGTATAACAAGATAGCTTAAATGTGAATTGGCTTTCTTCCTTTGGTCAACTACTTAATTTTTGTGTAAGTCTAGATGGTATATGAAAAAATGTGGATTTTCTAGCCATAGCTGCTTGAAATTATATGGATTTTTTAAACACTTTCATTTATCAAACTGCTTTTTCATCAATTTCAGCAGAATATAGCGTTCTTTATCCATGAAAACTTTTGTGTGTGTCAGTAAGGAAACCAGAGTCAAACTGAGATTCCCTTATCAAAAATGGGCTGAAGTTGGGATTTACTGTTTTCTACAGCAGTTAACGTGATGTCATGTAGTGTTATGTTGTAACTGTAGTTCTGTAGCTAAGACTGAGCTGAGTTCTGTAGCTAAGTTATTAATTTTTTGTATTATTTTGACTTGACTTGAAGTTTTTGAGATCACTGTTGCTTATAATGCCAAGAAATGAGATGTGCTGAATCTAGGCATTATTTGAAAGACTTCTGTGCTTTCTTTGTAGATGCTGCAAATAGTCTGATTAGCCCTCCTATTATTTCATATACGGATTTCTATAATTCTACACTTGATCATATTGATCTTATGGAAGAATATCATAACTGGCAATGCTATGGGAATTCTCACAGGTAAGAGGAATAATTGGTTGTTTCTTGCTGAGTAGTACTTCAAAGCATTGCACCTATGCTATCTATATATTAAATGTAGTGGATGTATAGTGTCTATATATGGTATGAATACCATTTATGTGTACATAGATCTATGTTAAATACTGTATTATTGGAAAAACATAGCTACTACTTACTGCATGAATGTGAGATTGACTGGAATAAATCTCATTCTTTGCCTTTGCAAACTGGAAAAAACATGTAAATTATGGATTATAATAAAGTGAGTTTCTAAATTACTGGCATAGACTTTTGACTGTGTCTTAATACAGACATATTTTAGCCTCCAGTACATTCATAGACATTTTCCTTGCCTTCAGCAGCAGTTGGGGATAACTTGGAGACCATAATTTGCTCCACTGAATCAGGTATTTCAGGCTACTCTTCTGTCTGATACCTGATATTCTACTTGAGAAGGAAATAAAACAAGTAAACAAAACAAGCCACAAAAAACCGAAATGACAGAAGTATGTTAATTTCAGTTTCTAGCAATATTTGCAAGTAACAGTTTGTTCTATTGAGTCGTGTGACTATACACAAAGTGAAAAACAGCAGCTGTTTGCAAATTATTGTCTGTGGAGAAATTAGTTACTGAATAATAATTCACTCCTATATTCTTAAAATGAAAATAGTATGCTAGATGCTAGAAAGAAAATACTTTATCTTCTTTTCTCTTGTTAGGTTTTCTTTCTGTCAATACCCATTTATTATTTCTATAGCAGCAAAAAAAGTTATTATTCAAAGGGACTCAGAACAACAAATGATAAGTATTGCACGGGTAAGTCCCTCAATGATAAATGTTTGTCACATCCATTGGTATTTTATGAGTATTTGTTAGACTGATATTACACGTGACCTGTTGTTACAACTTCTAGTACTTCTGATTACCCTGAAAAAAACCTCATTTTACTATGAATAGTCTACAAATGTCTGTGCTGGGTTCTCTCAGTATTTTTTTCTTTTTGTGAACTTAGTTTTAGAATCCTTATAGATGGCAGTATTTTAGAGAAAGTTATAGTACTTGACTTACTTTTTTTCCTCTTTTGAGAAACCAGCATAACATGCTAGCATGTTACATTAACATGATGGTTAAGGAAGAAAAATTCCATGAGAATTTTGGACTGTTTTGTATTTTATTCTGTGGAGTGTGTTGTCATGGGAGATCAAGATTSAACAGTATCCTTTCAGGTCATGGAAAAGGTACTGCTTCTGGGCAGCCTCTTGTGTTTGGAAAGAGGCACTGTCTGCCTCCCTCAGTGGTAGTTTTCTACGGGTGATAGGTGATACTCATTTCCTCAGTGCTCTGTGTGGCAGCACCACCACCTGTCCATTCCTGTCTTGCTGGATACAGCTTATGAATAGCTAATTAAAGTTTCCAGAATCTTATTGGTGTATTTTTAACAATTTGGGAACTGCCGCCTTCTTGTTAAACCTCCCAAGAAGTTAGTTCAAATGYAGTATAAATGGTATCTGCAGCAGGAAAGAAATTTCTCACCATCTCCTAGAAGATACTGCAGCAGTTACAGTGTTAGGGAAATGTCTTTAATACACAATACTGAGAAATGTTTACRGTTAACAAGTGTGACACCTTTTTTTAAATGAAGATACTGCATGTGTGATGTTTCTTTTTCATTCAAATAGCAAAGCCTTGTGGATAAAGTCTCTCGCAGACAGAAGCCTGACATGAATATGTTATTCCTAAATGTGAAAGTGAGGAGGACACACCTCGTTAGTGATTCACTTGATGAGGTAACAAAAAAATGTYATTAAATTGCATGTTGCTGTGGAGTAGCTATTGTTAGATTTCAATTTGAGAAGTCATATTTAAATCTTTTGCGCTAAGAGATTGGGAATATAACTACATAATAATAAATAAAGATAACTTAATTACTGTCAAAATTGCAGCATTGCAGAACAGTTTGGGTTAGATATTTTGAAGTTAATTTCCTGTGTTCATACTGCTACATAGCTAAGCCCGTAACAAACATACATGCTTGCACATGGTCTGTATTTGTAGTTTTTGTGTTAAAAACACAGTGCACAATTACCGGTTTCTGTAGGTCTTGAGTCCATGCTAACAGCATGGACAGTATGTGACTCATCACTAAAGAGGTTGTTCTGTTCTAATTCTTGGAATGTTTTTATTSTTTTCCTTCTCTGTCCCATAAGAATAATTTTGGGCTTTCTTTTCTTAAATCCTTCATCTAATTCCTCACATTCTTCAATGTAATTTTTACATTTTTAGAAATTAAACAGATGTGTCCATTAAAGTAGGCAGTTCTTCAGTATCCACTTAACYTTGGTAGTTAATATTCTTTAATGAAATTCAGTTCCCTCTTTTTCTCAATATTGAGARCAGCCTGATGATACTGAAAAATAGGCCCAGGTAGTGAAAACAGGATCAAACAAATTCTGATTACTCATGTAATAAAATGTAAGTTTAAACTTTATTTTCCTGTATTAACACCTGTCTATTTTTGGCCTTTTCTCCTAAGACAAAATAAATATGATTGGTAATATTGCTTTGTTTCGGGCATTGTAGTTATTTTTACCACACTAAAATGACCAAGAGCAAATTTAAAAGTTTTTATAGCCAAAATATTCTCCTATTTATTTCCAATGTTTTGTTTTATCCATCTCAGARATGAGTAAGAATGTATTATATATTCATATTCTCAAATTTTTGGGGAACAGCAGGTAGAGAGGGAAGATGTCTTACTTTTATTTCAAATTTAAAAAAATTTGCAAAGGAAAATCACTTTAGCTAATAAATCGCTTGTTTCAAATAACACAAACACCTATAGTTATAACATTTATGTAGTGGGAATTTACTTGAGCAACTAACAACATGGAGATTATTTTAGCACATGCTTGACTGGTTTAAACACTTTCTCTGGAACTGGAAATKAAATAATGTTTTAAAGAAAGCTTGTATAGAGAGTCAGTTTGAAAGATCACTGTTAATTGTAAAAGGCTGAAATCTAATTCTTTGCAGGTTTTTTGTATACCTGCTTGAAATGCCGTCTCTTAGGACACAACAATGARAAGAGCTTGTTACCATTGTCTAAAAAAACAGTTATAAAAAGCAGCTGATACCTGTTGGCAGGCATCTGACACAGAACTGARTGGTGTCCAGATATTGAAAGTGTTAGCTTACTTCCTTATTTCTAAATATTTCCAAATTATGGCTGAGTATTTTTTTAATTTGTCATTTTCTTCTGGTAGCACATCTTCTGTATAAGATAAAAAATTATATAAGTCTGAAATATTCCAGACAAACTCAATTCATTGTATCTAATTGCTTATTAAGTCTATATGTATACCACCTAACTTCTTTTCAAGCCCAGAGTGACTGACACCATGTGCAAAGTAGTTGGTGTCAAGCAGTCATAATTGTCTTGCTTCTGCAATTCTGTCATTGTTGTAATATAATTTTGACCAATTTGTAGAAAGTTATGCAAATTAATGGTTTAAGCAAAGCAAGAGCAGTAGAGTAGATGCTGAGGTTTGTTCTCTGTGGCTAGTGGTAGTGATAATATGTTAAATCTCCTTTTTCTTCTGACTTACCTATTTCACAATAGCTAGCAAGGAAGAAGGCAGATCTGAAAAAGAAGTTAAAAGTCACATTTGTAGGGGAAGCTGGTCTTGATATGGGTGGCCTGACAAAAGAATGGTTTCTTCTTCTGATTCGACAAATTTTTCACCCAGATTATGGTGAGTCCTCATAATTCTTAAGTATAATGTGAGAATTTGTTTAGACTCTGTGTAAGCACTGCTCAGCAATAATGGAAAAGTCTTTGCACTGTTTATAATTGGCCTTAAATTATAAACAAATCCAAAACATAGCCTTGCTAATAGCTTAGCTATTAGCTATGAAGGAAATTAYCTCAGCCTAAAACAGTACAATAGTTTAGCAAATATACTAATAAGTGGAGATAAGGCCAAATGTATTGGCTTATCATTTACCATCCTTCCCTATATCTTGACATGCTGCATTTTCTCTTCTGCCCTGAGTTGTCTTCATATTGCTAGTTTAGGGAGGGAGTTTTTCTGGGTTTTGTCAGCTGCAGTTGGATGCTGTTGCTCTGCTCAGTTGTGGCAAACTGCCAGCCATGGTCTCCCATGTATCAATGGGGTTTTTTTGATACTGATAGTTGGTTGCACTGAGAGTGCCTGCACCCTCTAGTACTATCTCTGTGACTAGGGTAGGTAGAGGTTAGTTTTTACTTGAATCTTTGTCATCATACATTCTGTGGTATCTGTGTGGCCAGTATTCTTAAAGGGCCAGTATTCTTCTGGGGTAGTCTCAGAAAAGAAAGGTCCTTCAGTCAGGCACAGAGACAGTGTAGGCAAGAGTGAGCCTGAATGAGAAARCCTGCCTCTACTGTTACCAGGACCTGTGAGCCTATAAGGACATTTCATGCCCAAGGGAAAAAAAGTAGGACTTCTTGATTAAATAGGAGATTGTAAGACATGAATGAGCAGTCATGAACAAGCAGTTTCATCCATTTGTTTTATAGTGATGTGGATGGATCTGGTTTTATTCACCACTCTAATGAGCTTTCCTCTGGGCATGGATACGTTACTGATGACTTAGTGTATTAGAGTATTGCCAGGATGGCTTTTAAATTTATTTTCAGGGGCTTGAGCATCACACCTGATAGTCATTGAGCTTGCCTGTCTTTGCCTGGAAGTGTTCATGTCCCTTAAAATCMCTTGTTGTTTATAGGACTGCTTCTAAAGGTACAGAATTTTGAGTCATAACTATGTCGTCATATCTGCTGAGATTGTTATTTGCCTGTAGCCCTTTTTCTAGTAAAAAGAGGTCTGTGTGAAGACATGACATTGGTGATAGCAACCTTAATAGGAAACAATTTATCMTGCAGAAAGCCTTCTGTAAGTTTGACAGTTCTGTTAGTAAAAATGCTGTCAGCAGAGCTTGGTAACTGATGAGTTTGGAAACATTCAGAGTAATTTATTTTTTCACTATCTCTGGCAGGCTTCCTTACTTAAAAGTGCAAATTCTTTCATTGTTACGACTATCAACCAWTTGTGGGAGGAGTTCAGAAATATTCTTGTCCTCTGGAAAGGGACTGTATCCTCTGCTGTCTTTARTGTTTAAGATGCAAATAGCATGTCAGAAGCTTGGAAGGGAGAATATCACTGTTATTACCCTTTCCAGGTTTTCTGGCTCTTCAGGGTTAACTCCTGGAATTTAAAACCTCTTTGTTAACTCAACTGTCTGCCTGCCCATGTTTTGCAATGCTTTCTTTATCTTGGTGTGGACAATTAACAAGTGGGATTCAAAACTTAKTTTGTTCCAACATCCTTATGATCTTTTAGTATGTGGACCTTGCTCTGCCTTACATGCAGCTGTTCTGTTGCTTCTAGCAGTGTTATAATGGCAATGTCTAAACCTTTTGTGATGAGCACCTTTCTGAGCTGAGTTCAAAAGACAAATTGTTCAGGAGAGTGCAGRAAAAACGTGAAGGCAGCTTTTTGCCTGTAATTTATCATAAGAACTGGATGTCCCTGAGACAAGTTGGATATTCATTATTCCTTTTTTTTTTATGTCAAAAAGACTTTGATTTTTTTCTCATTTAAATGTTATTTTTCACCAGCTTTATGTTCAAGCAGAGATACAGTGAGCTATTGCATGTAAGATGTGCTTAGAACTAGTCAGTGCTTTGGTCTGTACAGACTATGGCAACAATAATAAAATTGGCCCATTCAATYCCAACAAATTCAAAAAGGCCATCACATTTTATCCAGTTTACTTCTCATTAGAGTAGGCTTATGAGGAGTGTGTCTTGCCTCTCTGAGCAATACTTCCTAGGCATTTTAGAGCTGTTATCTGCTTTCATTATGTAGGTTTTTACTTTCTGTCAGTCTTTAAAACAGAATGTTCTGTATCTGACGCAAATAGCAGTCAAACTCATCTATACTCATGATTTCAGTAGGATCTAGCTTATCATTTAGACCCATAAGTGGCTTTTTTAGGGTACATGTGGTTTGGGGCTTTTTTAACTTTTCTGGTATAATTTTTTGACAGAAAATATGAAACATACCCTTTTGCTGGTAGYGTGTGTGTATAACATAAGCCATTACAGTTTTCTATTCTAAGAAGGTAAAGCTTATGGTATTTGTGTAATGGGATTCATGCCAGCGTTCTATGGGATTATCATCTGCTATTGACCTAGAAAAAAAGGAGGAACTAGGTGAGTTTACTTTGCTGTAGGAGAGTTTTTGGTTAGACGGTTAATGTCTATGGCAGTACTGATACTGGAGTGCGATGAAGAAACAGATTGAATGGGGACAATACAAAATACCCACAACTGGATGCCCTGAAGAACATGTTGCACCAGCACCAAGCAGGGCTGGTGAGCTTGAGCCTGCTTCAGGCTTGGCACTGCCCTTGGTGCTCGTTCCCAGGTTCTCAGGAACCTGCTTGCAGGCTCCTGACATGGGTGGGAGCAGAGTCCTGAGAACAAGCATGGGGACATGGGCAACCCCAGGAGCATTCCAAGGGTGCAGGGGTAAGAGGGGTGAGGCTTTGTAGGAATTCTTCCAAAGCTCAGGCTTTTCAAGGGCCATGTTGCCGTTCCACAGGCATGTTCACCTACCACAAGGACTCACAGTGCCACTGGTTCAGCAGCTTCAAATGTGACAACTACTCGGAATTCCGACTGGTTGGAGCCGTATCCTTTTATGGCTGCTAGAACGTTCCTAACGACGGCCGTTCGATGGGCTGGTGTGGGCATGAAATAAGGCACTGGCTCCAGCTCCTTCAAAGGTTCTGTATACACCTGTGTTCCACTGTAACTGTACTTTTTTAATATTGTTCAAGCAAGTGAACTAAAAATAGGAAGAAAATGGTGGTGTGTGGGTACGTGGTACATTTTACTGTCAGAAAATGGTAAGCCAGCATTAAACATGCAACTTTTTTGTKTGTAAGTTGTAATTTTTTGTGTACTTAAGCCTCTGTGTTTCTTTCAGTAAAGATCAATGTGTCTGTGTCCATTAATACTTCATTTAAGCTCCCATTGAATAGTATATGGCTTTTTGCCTTTTTTATTACAAAATGGAAGTYGCATGCTACTTTAAGCACAAGTTTATTTTCTAGGTTTTCTGYTGTGTTCATAATTTAAGATCTCAGACAAACCATTTATGATCTCCACTGAGATGAGGTAGTGATGTCCATTTACTGATTGCAGTTGGATCAGATGATGGTTGTAGGCCTTTTCTAACAGATCTATTCTATACTTGTGAGAAGCTGAATCGGGATAGTTTCAAGTCTGTTTCATGGGATGCACTTAAATGGATGAGCTGTAGTACCAGTGCAGGTTGTCTTAATGCATTTAGATTTATTTAAAAGAAATGTTGTTTTATTTATCTCTCACTAGAAAATACATATCTTTCTCTTTTTCATAACAGTACTTTGGAAATTTTATTGTAGAAATGCTTATATAGAATACTATGAAGAAGATTCTCAAGCATTCTGTCAATGTTCATCATTTGACCATGTTAACCACTGCTTAATTGTAATGAAAAACTGCATTTAAAATTGTCAGTCCAGAAGCAATTAAATAATTTATATTCCTTCTGTTTGTTGAGCATGAATCTTAAAATATTTTTTCCAAGGTCCAAAAATACTAACTATAGTAAGGATGTGTCAGATTTGCCCTTAACTTTTGACATCTATAGCTTATGGGACTTGCTGTATATAACAGCATCACCTTGGATATTCGTTTCCCACCTTGCTGTTACAAGAAATTATTGAGTCCTCCCATTGTTCCCTGTGATCATAATACACTTGTAGGCATCTGTGGTGTCACATTAGATGATCTGTTCCAGATTATGCCTGTAAGTATTACATCTTCTAAGAGGCAGAATTACTGATATGAAACCTCATTTATTTGTATTTAATGCTTGAGTCATGAACTGTTTGAAAACAGCTATTTTTCAGCACAGGATGATAAAGTCTCCTGATTAAAACAGAAAATTTGTGTTTTCTAGCATAGCATGCATTTTAAAATTACAACTTTTTCCAATGTGCTTTCTGTATAAAACAGTGCTTCTGGTATATCTTTGCAAAGTGCATCACTTGGTTTTGTAGATTTACTAAAGAGTTTTTACTCATATTGTAGGAATTGGCACATGGACTAAGTGAACTTCTATCCTATGAAGGCAATGTTGAAGAGGATTTTTACTCAACCTTTCAGGTCATTAAATGCTCAACTATAAGTGGTTCTCAACCTCGTTCAGTGATTTTTCCCARTGTCAGAGTGGCAGTGGGGTGGTTTATTGCTGGTTGTTTGGAATTTAACTGCAGGGGGATCAGAGCTGGCTCCAGGAGCCGTGCTCCCCACACCGCTGGGTGTTCAGTGCTTGGCTCTGTGATCACACTCYGAGCTGTTGTTCCTTCATAATGTGGGTGGATCCCAGTGCTCACCACCAGGGTGTTGCATTTCCACTACCTTGCAATCAGTTACCTGGCTTGTGAAATTCATCTGGCTGCAAGACAATCCCTTTTCTGTCTAACCCAGAAGATAGTCAGTGTTTACTCGGTTATGCATTTTGTCCAGGAAATCTCTCTTCAGCAAYAGCCTGTTGAAGTTTTTACAGTTTTGCCTGACCTGTGTGTTGTAACTGCTATTTCAACAGTTAAGTAAGGACTTCAGGAAAGTCTTTTTCAGTTMCTCATTGTTTCAGAACACACATACTAGTTAATGAAATTTCTTCCTGGAGGTACTTAGTTCCTAGGTGAACTACAGCAGAACAAATACCTTCTTAATTGTATTTGCTGTTCCTATACTGTTCTTTTGTATGAAAAGCTCTATAGCTTCAGAGCCTGCAGGTCAGTTTGACATGCCACWGTGTAACAGGGTCAATTTTTGTTCTTTGAATGCTGATTTTCTGAGCAATTTGTTGAAAATGGTAATACTTAACTTGTAAAAACATCACAACCCTCAGAATTACAGCATGTGCTGAAAAGGGAGAGGGAATACATGGCATAATATAAGCTTTGTCATTTGTAAGTATATAAATTTATTTTCCAGTGCTGACCTTGACTCCTCTTTTTCTTTAGGTTTTTCAGGAAGAATTTGGTGTTATAAAATCTTACAACTTAAAGCCAAATGGAGATAAAATTCCAGTCACAAATCGGAACAGGAAAGGTACCTCAGTGTATATTGAGTAGCCAYACTTTGCAGGTTTAAGTTTGTCCTTTTTCTCCTTTCTATAAGCCTATGCTTTCRTTAACAGAGTGTGAAAATGAAATTKCTGTAGTTCTTTCTGCTATACCTATCAATTTAATGGTATCTAAAATTAAATGCATTCATTTTTCATATTCACTACAATTTTAGAGGGCAGAACAAGTGATTGATTA
This sequence comes from Alauda arvensis, assembly GCA_902810485.1. Lineage (NCBI taxonomy): Eukaryota > Metazoa > Chordata > Aves > Passeriformes > Alaudidae > Alauda > Alauda arvensis. Next base: position 146,775 of record CADDXX010000956.1, on the reverse strand, counting down.
AAATTATTATAATGTAACAATTTTTTATTTTTTTTTAGAATATGTGCAGCTCTATGTTGATTTTCTTCTCAATAAATCAATCTACAAACAGTTTGCAGCTTTCTATTATGGATTTCATAGTGTCTGTGCTTCATATGCGTTACTGGTAAGAAAAAAGTGAAACATAACTCTGCAATTCTATTACAAGTATTTGACAATGACTTGTCTAAATGAAGTTGCACTGGATGATTTTAAGATTTRGAAAGAATCKTGWCKGATCAATAGAYTTGATKAATCCAACATAAGTAGAAGAAATTAATCACATAATCAAATATTCTCTGTAGTGTTTCATTGAAAAGAGAAATACGGCTCCAAAGACAAGTTTATCACTGTGGATTCACAGACACATCACAGGCTGTCCTGTGAATGTTTACAAGGTTTCTATATATTCCCTACATTTAGGAACTGCAGAACAACTGTGCCTGAGTGCTCCTGAGTGACTCCTCTGAAAACATCTATTGCTTTTTGCAGGAAGAACACTCAGTTGATTTGAGATGAAACATTCTTCTATTTTCAGTCCTGTTTGGCTATTGGAATGACTTTTTTCTCTTACAGCATCCCTTCTGCACTGGGAAAGAAGGGAAAGTTTCAATTTGCCTGGGATTTTTTTAAATTCCAGTGAAATTGGTGAACTGTGACACCTTGCAGCAAAGTGAGGTGTACCCAGCTGCAGGGAAGGTCCTGGAAGGACAATGAGAATCCATTGAAAGGCCACGGCATGCTGTAACTTGATGTAGTAAATGAATAAGTGGGTTTTGSAGGTGTAAGTTCAGTGGGTATTAAACATGGCTTATTGTTATAAGTATTTGCTTTGCACAGCAATGTGTACAACTTCAGAGTCAAGTTCTGTCAGCCTCTGCTGCTCAGCTACCCACACTGTGACTTGTCAGTGCAAATGAAATGAAAGTTGAAATCAAAATTGACATCAAGACCCTCCCTCAGATTTCCAGATGTAAAAACTTAATTTTCTTCCTGACCCATTTGTAGTCTGATCACAAGATAGGCAAGTCAGTGTAATAAATGTAAGAATGATGAAGTGGAGAAGAAAATATGCTGAAATATTGTGTTATCCTGTAATTAACTTTCTCCTAAATATGCAGTGAGATTGTTCAAAATGCTGAGGGATTACATTCTCTATAATCAGTATATATCCAAATCACAGACTTACATTAAATGATACTCTRTTAATTTTTCTGTAATGACAAAATAAAAATTTAATCTTAATCTAGTAGCATAATTTCTCATCTTCTTTAAAAAATTAAATATTTTGTCCTTGATTTATGGCAGCTACTTCGTCCAGAGGAGGTTGAAATTCTGGTCTGTGGCAGTCCTGAACTGGACATGTCAGCTTTGCAGAGGAGTACCCAGTATGAGGGCTACCAAAAAACTGATCTGACTATACGGTAGGCCTGGGCTTTTATTCTAATTACTGACTTTAAAACATCATGGAATGCTAGACTTCCAGCAGTAATGTYTTCAAGGATAATCTGAGAATGACTGAAGTTTTAGAATCCTATTTCTAAATAAGACAAAGGCACTACTAAATTGTCATAAGTAGGAAGAATTAGATCCTTAATGGTATGTGTTTACTGAACATCCTTAAAAGATTATGACCACACTGAAATGGAGTAGTTTGAAAAGTTCCAAATTCTACATATGAAATCTCAGTATTTTTATTATCCARTCTTCTAAAAATACTTTTTTTACACAATTCTCTTTGATACTAAGGATAGTTATATTAGTGAGTGGAAGGCATTTATATTATATTTGTATTTATATGGATAAGTGGGTTGGGGCATCATTTGGCAAGATATCATTCCAAAATTAATAAAATATTGTACTTGTCAATTCCTTGGGAATTTAGCCTTGTATATTGGGGTACTGCTGATAATCAAACTCTCAATAAGTTATATTTATCATGTAGTACTTACGGTTTTATTATCATCTTCTTCTCCATCTGCCCTGAGCATAGATACTTCTGGGATGTAGTACTGGGATTTTCTCTGGACCTTCAAAAGAAGCTGCTACATTTTGCTACAGGAAGTGATAGAGTACCTGTGGGAGGAATGGCTGATCTGAATTTCAAGATTTCAAAGAGTGAAACATCCACTAATTGGTAAGTAATGTTTTGGATTTTCAAAATTTCTTTCATTAAACTTTTTACTGATAGCCCTTATTGCTCTTGAATGTCTTTTTACAGAAGAGCAAATGATTGTACAAGGAAGAAACTGCATGGACTCCTTTAGTTTGCCTTCAAAATGTAATACCCACTTAYTGATTGCATAAATTTAAAAAGCAAGGAAATTGTTTTTCCAGTCAGTGTTTACATTTAAGGCTGGTAATTATTTATAGGGATTATTTACATGTTTTCAATTCAAATAAATTATTTATTTACTCACTTAAACGTAACAGCTGACCCAATGAAAATATTCGTTGAACTACCATGAATTTTTTGAGGTTTTTTTAGTTTGATGGCATTATTTATAGCAACACAGTCTTTTGTTAATTCTTAAGACTGGAGAAAGTCTGTTTAAATACTTTCACAACTGTATAGAAAAACTTGCTGCTCTGAAGCTCACTGTGAAGCAGTAATTACTGGCTTTACCTAGATTTCTCAAACACTTAGAGTAATCAAAATACTTAAATGGAACTATATTTTTCAAAGTCTGAATTTTTCTGGGTCTTCTGTGAAGAACTGAACTAAAGGGATAAACCTAATAAATTTTGAGGTTGTTTTAAATTTAATTTATCTCATTACTGTGATATTTCTAATGCTTTTCTCAATGAGGTAATAACTGGTTGCAGTARCATTAAAGGAACATGATGATCAGATGAAAAAATGAAGAACAATCAGTCAACACTGAATCACTCTTTGCTCCTTCTGTAAATTGTTCTTTTTCCTAAAAATGAGAAAATGTGTTTTGGAAAAGTGTGCATTTTAAACTGCTGTGGTCCACATTTTGCAAGATAATTGTTGCTGTCAGACTGCCTGCACAGGGATAGATGGAGACACCATCATCATTTTGCTCACACAATAGGATAGAAGAATGTAATAGCAATAAGAATTGGCAAATTAATAAATGCTTCTCAACTTTCCAAATTCTGAAGCCATGACTCCAGTCCAATTAACAGATCTTTGCTGATCATTTAAAGGGCAGGGAGGGGAAAGTCTCCAGRTCTGGGGGTTCCACCCCCTTCTAAGCTTGTTTTCCAATGATCAAAGGCCAATTGGTGCCATTCAAAAGACTGAGGGATGAAAGGAAAAGAGTCCTAGAGGGCTTTTGAGTCACATAACAAAAGAAGTGTGTCCAAATGTAATACATTTTTCAGTGTGTTGTTCAAATGGCAGGTTGAGCTTCGGCTCATTCTTTCTCCTGTCTCCCTGCYAAGTTACCAGCTTGGAGAACCAGTTTGTATCCTCAAGTGTGTCCTTCATGTCACTTGAGAATTTAAATGGCAAGAAGTTCCTGTAGCTTTTTATTACCTGTAGCTCATCAAATTAATCCATTCTAGTGAGAAACAAAGTTTCCAGTGTTTCAGCCAGGCATTTCTTAGCTATATCTGCAATACATATATTCAAGCTCTCTCTCAGAGGAAACTTGGAACTGGAAGTGTTGGTACAGCTGAGACCAGAATTTGTGAACTGTTGTTTTTCCAGCATTTCAGTCRGTTCTTCAGAGCCCCCCACTGAAGTCTGTAAGGACCTGTTTTACCAGGCTGAACCCTGTGTTCTGTATCCTCACAGACACATAACTGGTTCTTCTAGGTGTGTCTGTACCTACTGCAGGACCCACCTTCCTTTTCTGTGTTGTGGGTTCTGACYATACCCAGATTTTGTGTTTAGAGAAGCCATGTGGTACCTGGAGTTTCCAAAATCTGGAAGGAGATGTTTCYAACTTGAAACAATAGTGAAGATGGAGGAGGGGTTGCAGGCAAACAAATTCATCTGAGGTACTTACGGCCAGTGGTGATGTTACTTGCATTCAACAGAACTTGAACCAACATTGGGATAAATGTTCCTTTTGTAGGATTTCTTATTTGAGAAATGTTTAACTAAAAATGTGTAGGCAATTGGCAGTGCTSTGGTTCTATTGGATTTTTCTTAAATGTGATTTGCTGAGTATTTTTAAAATCATTTTAGGTTACCTGTGGCCCATACCTGCTTCAACCAGCTTTGTCTCCCTCCTTACAAGAACAAGAAAGAACTGAAGCAAAAGTTAATCATTGGAATTTCAAATGCAGAGGGGTTTGGTCTGGAATAAGATTAAATACTCCAAGAACAGCATTTTTATGTAGCATTCACTCTCTTCTGATTGTGCCTTTAAGCTTTTCATTGTTATGTCTCTTGATACTGTGTCAGTTTTATCACATTTAGATAATGTTTTTTAATTAAATATGAAGTGTGTTTTTTTCCTGAATGGCAATACATTTGCTGCTTGCTTTGTCACAGAAAGTAGCTTTCTTTGGACAAAAAGCTCATCCCTTTGATAAACACATCCCAACTAAGACAATTGCCAAGTTTTAGGTTTTTCTTAATAGCACTTTATCATTAATCATAATTCCTTTACATCAAGATACCTCACTGGGAGATAATATACAGAATATTTCTCTATTAKTTAATCCCAGTGGCAGATTCTTTCCAATTAACATTAATAATATAAAAAATATAACATCAGCATGTAGCCATTTTTATTCACAAASGCAAATAGGAATTTTAGTCTTTATAGAATGTATGTAGTTTTATTATTTTGGTTTTCCTTCTTGGTGAAACCAACTGTCTAAGAAGTGTGTAAATAACTGCCCATGAAGAAAAAGTGTTTTCATAGTGCCATTTATCTAAAAAATTATTTTTTATGAATAAGARGTTTTAGATGTTGTACATTCAGCTTTTACACTTGACTGTACAAGAGTGTTAAAAGGTATTTTTTCAGCTTGAGGGGATTCAAKTTCAAGCTAGAGGTATTAAGGAATTGTGTTCATTCTTAACAGCAAACTAGCCAGATCTACTGTAGCATTATAGTAAACAAAACTAGCTATTTAAAATAAATTCTACATCTGGTGAAATGCTTTAGGAAGAGAATTATATCCACAACAGGTGGAAAACTGATATGGTGTTTCATGCTGTCATTTTTTGCAGCAACTTTGTTGAAAGTCTTAAATAAGCTATGACAAAAGTGAATATAATAACATTTCTGAAGAATGTTGCAACTTTCATTAACTTGGAGACCAGCATTTAAAAATGTTCTGTGTTTTTCACTGCACAAACTCCATGAAAARAATTCTTGGTATGTCTGCTCTGAGTTAGTAAATCAGCAGCTGGGGAAGAAATGGTTCTAAAATACTGAAATAATTGCAAGTCTGGGTTTTATTCATTAAATTGAAAGAATTTATCAGCATGCAGTATGGTATTTTTAAATATGAACAGCTACTGTGTGTCCTGTATATTTTTCTTTCAGCTGAATAAGGCCCAGATAATTTGAGACACTTTGGCATCTAATTTGTCAGCTTTCCCCATTGACTTCTGCTGGGGCATGGATGCATAATTATCTTGTAGTGTCTGTACTCAAATAGTGTATTAGTCTTCTTTCTTTCTCTGTATTATTTACATTCAATCAACAGATTTACAAATGATGAACAAATTAATTTGTCTAATTCATGCTTTCAATTCAGCTGTTCTGGATATTCTTCAATAGCTAAGTAAATTTTATTTTTTTATTTCTCCTAGAGAAGTTACTGGTGATTTTACTGTTTTATTAAGGCAGAGATAAATATTAGGATATTTTAGAATATTTGACACTGTATTCATAGTGTTGTCATTGAAACCAGTAAAAATTTCCATTGGCTTTAGCCTGGAACTATACTAGGTTAGCACAAAGAGTGCTAAAAGCAGCACTGAAAAGTTTTGTATTTTTACATTGTATCTCYCAAATGGAGATTTTAAAATAAATTTTAACTTGCAGGATTTCAGATGTTGAGAAATAAATTAAGCTTTCACATTTGCACTGAATGAGCTAGATAGCTGCAAGCAATGTGAAATTTCTAACACCTGAATATGGATGTGAGAAACCTGGAAACAAAGACCTACTGCTTTTCCTCTCTTTGTAGAATTGGATTCATGAAAGGTTGGCTTCTGAATAAATAGCTATACAGTTTATCTGAAAACATGGCAAAATAGCCAAAATATTTTTTTAAGGCTTAAACCCGCTTTTAATAACTATTTATCTACTATTGTTRAAATAAAAGCTTTATCTTTTCTCCTTTTCACTGAATTGCACTTTGCCTTCTGTTTAGTTTTATTGAAGCTTTTTTTGAGATGTGTAATATTACCTCAGAATTCTGAAAATGCTATTGTATTTGCATCAGTTTTTAAATCAGATTGTCATTCAAAGACATTTTATATATTTCCTGATGTTGATAAATTAAATAGTAAATTTTGTATTTGTTAAAGCATTAAACTGTATTTATGAAATAAGCCTCTGATAATTTTAAAAAATTTATTCAATGGTGTTTTGTTGTTCTTGTGTCTTGCCCTGTAACCCAGCAAATCTTTTTTTATCTCCATCATTGTTTTGTACTGTACAAAAGAAATCTGGTTTGTATAAACTTGTTCATTACTAAGTATCTATTTTTATGTATCARAGTTGTCCAGTCATTAAATCAGATATTTCAAATGCTGACCTCACTTGTATAATTTCAGATTTCCAAAATTGTTCATAATGGGTTTAAAATTAARATCACCCTCTCTGCTTTTGGTTTCTCATTCTTTTGAGAAGTTTTCTTTACCATAGCAGTTCTGCTAAAACATTGCGTGGCTCACTGAAAAGAAACTAAGTTTCAACAACCAAACATACACCAAGATATCTATCTCATATTTACTGTTAAAATTCCAGGTGTTCTGGTGCATGCCATGGTGTAATAATGCTGTAAAATAGCATRGATCCTCATCATGGATCCAACAACTGGGGTTGTTCCATGTGAAGAAGAGAAGGCTTTGGGACATGTCATTGCAGCCTTCCAGTTCCTTAAAGGGGGCTCATGGGAAGGAGGGAGGGGGCTTTTTATGTGGGCAGAGAGTGGCAGGACAAGGAGAAAACCTGAGGGCAGGTTTAGATGAGGTGTTAGAAAGTTCTTTATCCTCTATCTTTTAATCCTCTGTCACCAAAGAGGATGGTGAGGCCCTGGAGCAGGTTGTCTGGAGAAGTTGTGGATGCCCCATCCCTGGAAGTATTCAAGGCCAGGCTGAAAGGAGCCCTGAGGAGCCTGACCTCGTGAATGGCACCCCTGCCCATGGCTGTGGGGTTGGAACTGGGGCATCTTCAAGGCTCCTTCCAACCCAAACCATCCTATTATTCTGTGATTCTAACTTAATTTCCTTATTTTTTTACTACCTCAGTTACGAGATTATTTGGAGGTGCAAGATRAGACAAAGCCACGAGCTGTTGTATGTTTTATATTTTACGTTTTTCTGCCTAATTTTAGCATTAAAATCAGGAGGGACTGGTAACAGCAACATTGTGCTTTCTTACAGAGAGGTCCTGACCACAGAACTGTTACCTTTGTACCACTCCAGTTACCTACAGATGGCAGCAAAGATGAAGATTGAAACAATTTAATTAGAGGTCAGACTTTCCTCTTAGGTAACAGTAGATATTATAAATGCACATAATGAAGARAAAAGTCATGCCTTAAAAATTTATATCACAAATAATTGCAGATTTGTAAATTCAACAAATATAAATTGGCTTTTAGCAAACAACATGGAGGAAGGAGAAGCAGCTTCTTGGATCTAGTKCTGCATTTTTGAAAGTGTCCTCCCTTTCCATTAAGAGTTCCTAATGTGTTTTTGGGACCAGTGAAAGAATCTGCCAAAACCTCAAAGAGGAGGTTGGTTATACCTGATCTCTGGCCAGTCAATAGCCTCACACTGGTATTTGGAAAGAGGTTAGAAAGCCTGGCTTGCCTTGTCCTGTTTCAGCTAGGGGAGCTATGGCTGCCACTGGGACTTAAAATTGAAATGCAGTATTTCCTTCTGATTTYTTGGCCAAAAGTGGTGAGATTCCTTCTCTGTAGTGGTAGTTAGTGTTGGTACTGGTTGGCTTGCTCCAGAAGCAAATGTTACACCCATTGTTAATCTTCATAGCTGTGGTATTGAATATTCTTTCAGAACTCGTAATTGAAAAAATGAAAGGTCCCTTAAAGCCTCTGGTTTCATGTCAGACAATAATGTGTTTTTTTCTTCTAGAGCCCATAGGTTTTTTCCAATAAATCTGTTTGGGTCAAGTAATTTTTCAGTCTATTTTTTTTTTCAGGGTCTGTACTGGTCTATGTGTTGTTGAAGTTCCTTGCACTTTTAAATATTCATGTGTATAAGAAAAAAATTATGAGATAGCCTGGATTGCCACAGCTGTTTCACTYGTGTTAGAAATGTTCTAATTAATAATGAAGTAGAGTTTGTTGTTAAATTAATGAGCAAAAATGGCCCCCAGTGATCTGCACCTTTCAAATTGTTAATTAAATTCTTACTGAATTCTTTGAACCCCAATGGCTTTATGTGAAACACAACAGGTCAAGGAAGATGGAGAGATTTTTTTTCTGACAGTCTGGTAAAGCAGGTGCTCATTAGACTCTTGAAGGGTGGGGGAAGTTCACACTAGCTGGGCAAACTAAGTTCAGTTCTGGACTCTTCTGCAGTACTAGAGCTAAGTAACACCTATTTGCATAATTAGAGGTATCAATTAATGTCTTGTGTATTTTGTGTTCTACTAAAGCAAGGCTTCATTTACCATTTTTCTTTTTGGCATCAATTTAATGATTTGGTACTTGCAGTGAGTGACTTATCTCTGATGCAGTATTGTCTTCCCATGAGAGTCATCCTTGATTCTCTAGATACAGGATGTTCAGGTTTAATTTAAGGGCTTGTTGTTTATTTGCTGCTTTCACTCTATAACATGATTTCTTAYTAACCAGGAGACATGAATCTGTTCTCAGAGAGCTGTTATCTTCACACCAGTATCTCTGGCTGCTACCATTCTCTGATAATAACAATCCAGCCTCCACTGGCTTTACCAGAACAGAACTATTTGTAGTTACATTATGTAATTCAAACATCTTGTCAATGGGTGAGTTTACTCAGTGTACATTTAATCTCTGCTCTGACAGAAAGCTGGAACATTAATTTCWTTTGCTMTTTGTTTTGTATCAGTAGCAAYACTGTGGAAGTCAAGAACTGTGTTTTGTCCTCTGGAAAGATCAATCCAGCTGGATATAAAGTASCTCAAGCACAATCATTTTTGAAAGCCATGGGGTTTCAACTCAAACGTGGGTCTTGGTTTTGGTTGTCTTCTGATGAGTTTATGTAACCTCACATTCCTGGTTTCCAAAGACTGTGGTGGCAGCATATGTACTGCTTGGGGCTTTTAATAGTTGGCCTTGATTAGTGGTAATGTGCCACACTGAGCCAAGAAGGCACTTAATTTTGTCATCTTGCTCATCTACTTTAAAGAGAGATCTTTTCCCAAATCTTTCTGGATTCCAAGATGGAGAAATATCCTGCTCAGATACTTGAATACCCTGACAAGACATGTTTTGTGATATTAAATGCATATTAATCCTTAACATTTATTAATGGAAAATTTAACCATASCAGATAAATGTGGCCTGTGTAAAATAGACATGAGCACAGCAGCAGAATAAAAGAAATYTACTTCTTAACATTTTGATGGAATTGCTTTTTAGTTGGAGAAATCTAGTTTTATTTCCTTAGCTGATGAGGTTTAATATTTCTAGGGTAGAATACCTTAGAGAGTTTAAGAACTGAAATTATTTTCTTTAATTCAGTTAACTGTGTTAGATAAAGCTAAAATTTCCTACATGCACCTCTGTGTAGTGCTTATWGCGTTGTCTAATTGTACTGATATCAATAAAGTGTTCTTCATTCATAATTTTTCTTTTGAAATTCCAACTTTTCTGGCAATTTTTGCCATGAAAGAAAAGGTTTCCCAAGCACTGAAAGCAGACAGTATTCATTAAAACTGAAAGTTTAAAGTAGTAGCAGACATTTGTTCCTGTTGCATGTAAACAAGCTCATTGCATTTTGGTTTGGGTGGTTTTGCTTTAGGATCCTGAATCTATTCAAGATCATATTTTTGCACATTGGTTGAAACGCATTAAGCTGTTACATCAAATGGCATATCCTGGAAGGTGAAAACTCTCTTAACAGTAGCTTCTGCTACTGGAAGTTACTGCAAATATGTGAAGAGGATTCCAATTRATAATTGTTTACATTGCTTTGTTAGTTGCCAGAGAGGGGCTGAAATCTCCTGGGGTACTACAACCAAGCTGTGTTTGAATTACCAGGGGGATGTTTGCTTTCTTCCTATTGATCATCTCCAAGCCCATGCTGGCCCAGTCTCTGCTGGTCATGGGTTTCTCACCCTTGCAGGGGATGTTTTAATGTATTTCTAACACCAACGAATTTAATACTCATTAATTATTCATTTCCAAAAGGAAAGTTAGTTTCTTCAACAGTCTGTAATGTTGTCCAAGAACTCTCAGGTACAGAACTAAAATCTCAATGAAATTAGTTCAGAAACTTTTATTTTCCTATACTGTATTTTAAACATTAAACTCCATCCTATAATCAAAGATGTTGAGGCAACATCAACAACTGTGTCTTYTGTTCCTCATTGCCTGGTTCTTTTTGTGTAAACTGCTGTAGGCATGTAACAAAAACACGGGAGATGTGTTAGGAGTAAGTTTTTATGTGTAAGTGATAGTGTTGGAACTTTTTTCTCTCTTTGCTTACATCCCCATGTGGTAGCTGTAGTTGTGTGTGATTTTCATTTGTAACTGCTGGCAGGGGTACACTGCAGCTGGGGATCTGAAGGTGTAATTGCTTGCATCATTTTTCACATCGTTGTTCAAAAGAAAAAATGACCTTTCTGTGCTTCTCTTCCCTCTTGAGGGCGCCTTGACTCATCAAGGCTTTTCTGTTTTATGGTGCAAAGGTGTTCTCAGTTTATCCTTTGACCTTGAATTTCTTCTCAATTAATTTGTTGCTGGCTTTATTAGTAGGGCGTATTAATTGTGTGTGACATAAGCACAGGTGCTGTGCTTAATCATACATTCAGTTAGCATTTTCATACTTGTAGGTGTACTGGGAAGATGAAATTGCTACTTTCATGCAGCACAAGCAGTCCTTGATTAATTTCTCCTGTCATTACTTATAGCAACAATCTGCATTCTTTGTATAGTTCTGCTGCCTTTCACCATGTTCAAGATCTACTGTCATTCATAATACAGTAGATATGTAATTGTAGAATGATAAAGAAATACAGGCTTTCACTTTGAATTTTCCTAGATTAGAAAATCATCCCATTGGCTRTTTGTGACCATTTTTTCTAGGTTTTTAGTTTTTTCTTCACTAGGCATCAGATTTTATTTTGTATTTTCYCAAAACACAGGGTAACTTAGGGGAATTTAACAGGCATTTTAGAACTGAGTTGTCACTTGCACTCTTGAGTTATTTGGCTTGTCTGTCCTTATCCTAGCTACATGTGATGTCAATCCTTTATTTGCAGCACATTTTCATAAATCAAAATGATTCTAATATTAAGGAAGAGTACTTCAATAAAACTGCTGCAAAAGGGTAATGACTTTTGTCTCTAGGATGCAACTTGTAAATGTGTCTGTGCCTCTTAAGAAAAAAAAAAAGAAAAGCAGATTAAAAACTGTGGGTTCAAGGTGGTGGCAGGGGGAAGTGGGAAAAATTGCTGTGCTATTCTCTCATTTTTGAGGAGCTGGACAGATGCTACGTATTAAAGATATCCTGGGACAAAAATCCCTGAGGGATTACACTGCAGTAATTGATCAGTCATTGTAACTCAATCTGCTCTTCCTTTTTGTTGCCACTAGCTTATTGTTTGAATTTCCTTGGGGATGTTTGCTTTTTTCCCTACTGATCTTGTCATAGCCCATGCTTACCTAATTTCTATTAATCATGGGTTTCTCCTGCTTTGAATGTCAGAATTGAGCAAATGAGCCCCACTTAGGAGGTGAGAGAGAAGCCAAGGTTTGTCTTGGACCATATGAAATCCCAACCTTTTCAACAATACTTAAGAGAGCTGAAGAGTTTAACAGTGTCTGTCTCAAGTCTGTCCAGAAGGACCCATTTTTAAGCCAGCCTGGCCAGTGGTGGTGGGAGGCCTTGTTTGCTGAGCCAGCAGGCTGCTGCAGGGTTTGGCAGTGCAGCAAGCCAACTGCAGCCCTTCTCTTCAGCTCTGAATGCTTCCCAGTTTTTCACTTTGAAGTCATTGCCACTTGTTTGGGAGGCTAGATCACAGCTGAAGCTCGCTGGGTATCTTGGCTCTGTGTTCCATTCATGATTTCTCAATCTTTTTCAAACAGGTTTTGCTAGAAATTGGTAAGTGGAGGTGAGCAAATAAATTTGAAATGTAGGCTTGTTACCAAATTTTTAGGATTAGTAGATCAAATACTAGTCATTTATTTTAAAGAAAATAATTATTAAAAAACCCAGAATCTAGCTGCCTTTTTTAGGTTTTACTTGCTGACACTTTGTAGTATGTGACCACAGAGCTGTCCTGTAAAATACCCTAAATGCAAAACCCTGGAGTGCTAAATTTCTGCCAGTAGCATTCTTCCCTAATTAGAATTAGTGCATATAGGTATCTCTGTGATTACTTCACTCAATTTGAACCCCAGTTTCTTTTCAGGTAAAGGGTCAAAGGAGAAAACCAGGAAGCAGGAGATGCTTGTGTTTTGGATGGATCAGGTACTACTACCAAGTTGTCAACTGGATGGTTGGTGACTTTTCTTGAGTTTTTTAAATCAAGACAGTTTTGGAAATGTGCAACATTGATATCATTGCTTCATTTTTCTCAGTTATTGCAGATTAAAAGACAAAACATCTGCACCAAACACCATCTTAGAGCTTTTTATTGGCAATAGCAAAGAATTTTTCATACAGCTTATCAAAAGCTACATGAAAAAGCAGAGATAGAAAAAGATTGTAGAAATTTACTGTTAAGATGTGAGCAGCTAAATAAACTAGTCTCATATTATTTTAACATGCTGGGCATTATATGTCCATTATAACTTGCAAAACTGGGTAATGACCTTTCCCATCTTCCTCGCTATTTTAGCAGAGGCAGAATGTGAAGACAGAACCACAGAAAATACAAACCACATGTTGGCAACTTGCATATAAAGAGAGAAGACTTGTTCCTTTTTATGTAAGTAAGGGCAGGATTTTTGGATTTGGATTTTGTTTCAGTGGATTTATTGGTGGGGTTCCCAGACTGCCCCATCAGCAGAGCACAGGCTCGTTATGGCTGAAGGAAATTATACACCAGGGTAACTCTAGGGCATGTTCTACTTTTTAACTGCTCCTGACCTTCAGCATTACACCTAGCCAGTAGTGTAAGAGCTTATTTCACCAATGACTTACTTTTGTAGCAAAGTGTCTGATTTTGGCAGTAAGATAAATACAGATATATATACAATATAYATCAGAAATAACATAAATAGAGAACCCATATAATACAGCTATAGGCTTTTTCATACTTGCAGCTATTTAAACCTATTATCCCTTGTGCATTCAGACCCTACTGGAGGTTTTCATTTGATCCACAATTGCTGATAAAATTTAATGGCTAATTTCAACTGATGAGTTTTGTGGGGAGAAATACTTGATTAACAAAGTGAGGAAGGTGTCATGCTTTTCTGTGTGTCCCATTCAACACCCAGGTGGTCAGAGCATTTACCAATGAGGGGGGAATTGGCATTCTGAAGGCAGGACTTGAATTTTTGTTGTCCATAACTCCTGAGTTCCTAAATCTGTGGTTTGAATCAGGCAGAGGGAATCTGGTCCTCTCCTCCTCCAGGTGAGCACACTGAGTCACTCACAGAGAACAGGGTTCTCCCACCATCGTGAGTGCTGCATGAGCTTTTAACTTCTGCTCTTGTTAAGCATCTCTAAGTGGAATAAAAGCTTCATTTCTGCTTCAGTGGGAACCATGGCCTTCTACTTCCTCACCTCAGGAAAATAAAATAGCCCCCAGTGCACTTCTATTTTGATTTATCTTGCAGCCCTGCCTGGAGTCCTTTGTCCAGGTGKGAGGGTCCCAACACAGAAAAGACCTTTTGGAGCGAGTCCAGAGAAGGGCCACTAAGTTGATCTCAAGTCTGTAGTACCTCTCCTATGAAGACAAGCTAAGAGAGTTGGGGCTGTTCAGCCTGGAGAAGAGAAGGTGCCAGGAAGAGCTTACAGCACCTTACAGTACCTGAGAGGCTACAAGGGAGCTGGAGAGGGACCTTTGACAAARGTATGAGGTGATAGGACAAGAGGAAATGGCTTAAGCTGAAGGAGGGAAGGTTAGATCAGATACTGGGGAGAAATTCTTTACTGGGAAGGTGGTGAGACACTGGAACAGAATGCCCAGAGAAGTTGTGGGCTCCCCATCCCTGGAGATGTCCAAGACTGGGCTAAATGGGGCTGTGAGTAACCTGGTCTAGTGGAAGGTGTCCCTGCCCATGTCAAGGGGTTTGGAACAAGAGGATTTTTAAGGTGCTTTTCAACCCAAGCAATTCTATGATTGTGTGATTTGATAATAGCCTTTGTTTCCTGTAAATCTTATGATTTGTTAGCTAGACCAAAATATTAATCATGCTCAGGAGTCATGCCTGAAACCCTCCCTCCTACTCAGAGGGTAGATGTGAACCACAAAGGGGGTGAGAATGGGAAAATATTCTGGGAATTGTGGTAAGTCTACAAACTAAATTACCATTCTTCTTATTGTCTCAGTGTGCAATTTTCCTGAGCAATGTGCAAAAGTAACAAGTCAGAAACACCTTATTGGCTGAAAATACAGAGAACAGTGTGAAAGTGTTCTTGGAACACTTTTTCATTCTGGAAAATTGTCCAGTTATTACATAGCTTATTGCTAACTTCTTTTATTATCAAACTCTGAAAATTACATGTTTTATCCTTATAACAGCACTACATCTTCAGGCTGCATTTAGCCTTCAAGCCTTCATAAAGCTCTGAATAAGCCTGGACTCTGAAGCACTGAAAGGATTCTTTTCTCTGGAGAGACTGCCCTCTCTCTGGGGAGCTCTGGTGCTGGGTCAGGCTCTGAGCTCAATAGCCACTGAGTGGAGCAGGCAGGGAAGCTGCAGCCCACACTCATTCGTCCTTCACATCAGGTGTGGGATTTATTTCCTCATGCTGGTTTGTTTTCTTGTGTGAGGGAAAGAGGCCTTATCACCCATACTGTTACTTTTTAATACTCGAGGCCACATCCCACACTGGATAGTAATTCTGTGGGAACAAGCAAGATTTAAGGCATCCTAAAACTTCCACTTCTGTAACATATGGAGAGATTTGTATATATAATTTTTGTGGGTATTTGCATGAGCCATACCAGCCAGTGAAAATTTATGAATGCTTTCTAGGCAATTTTTTCTGCAAAACTCAGTACTGGGTTGCAGATAATTGAAAACAGAAGAAGTTTAATTTTTTTTTGCAGATTTTGTCAGTAGAAAAATCTTTGCATTTCAAGTGCTGGAGGAGAGCATGCCTATGGCACTTTGAAACTCTTTCCATCACTGAAGAATAGACTATTTTGCACAAAAATTTAGATTTAGATTTTAGATTGTTTAGATTTGAACCCAACCTGGATTCCATGACTTTTGGTTCTGTTCTACTCATTAGCTGGGCTTTTTTTTTTCATAGGGGTAAATGAAATACAGGAGGCTTTGAAAAATACTATATTGAAAAATATGGATTTGGAGCCTCAATGAGAATTTTTAATATGCTGAATTTTTAATATGCTGAAAAATTCTAAGCTGAAAATAATCCATTTTTATTATAAAGCTTCAAGCAGTTTTGCAGAGATAGGTGTTGAGAATGCTGTGTCATTTGCATTATGGAGCATATCCTGTTAAAGGACTTATTCCACCCCATGAAAACRTTCACTGATTTTAGAAGGCTTTGGATGAATCCCATACTTGCAACTTGTAAAAATGTTGTCATTACAGAACTCAAGTTTTGACTGTAGAAATTTCASTTTGACAACTTGATTGGCAAAGACTTTAATACGACTATTTATATACTTAGTGGCTTACAAAATATGTTCCCCAAACTTAAAAACTTCATAATTCTTTCCTTATTTATGGAAAATCATAACTTGATTTTAACATAAAATGCAATCTGCACAATGAAAAGACACATTTCAATCTTTATTTTCTAATATTTCTCCCCTTCATCAAACTTGGATGCTTTGTGAATGTTTATGTAAAGCATAGAGCACACCAAAACCACATAAAGCTGTTATCCCTTCTGTATATTCCTAAGTTGCCTTATTATTAAGTTACTTCTTATAAACCCTTGAAACACAAATACTTTCAGYTTTAATTGAGGAGGTAYTTRTTTTCAGGTAAGGAGCATTCCTGTAGTTTTCCCCTCTGCCTTGAAGTACTACTGCACCAMATATTATCCATATTTTTCAAGGAACCTCTAATTTTTTCCTGAACTGATTTTTGTCAAGACAAGGAAATTAGATTGAAATGAGCCTGCAACTCTCCAATCTGTGGGAGAGACCATAATCAGCTGCAGGAACACTGTGGTTCTGAATATACAATGAAGAAAAAAGAAAAACWGCATGAGCACTTCTGTGTCTGTTTCCCGTGGGTATTTATGCAGCATACATTTAAACATTTTTACATGCATCCTATTCAGTTGAGAATTAATAGTAGCATAAATTAGCTGCTCCAGTTCTGTGTTTGGGCTTAACTGTGCCTACTCAATTCCAGTATATCTCCCCTGGTCTGGATGAAATTGTGCCTGAGGTGAGTTGACCATTCCATTCCCTTCCAGGACTCTGCACCACTGGTGTGCCCTGAGGATGTGGCTGCTGCAAGGGGTACAAACCTGGCACTGATCTGCAGGCAGTGCCTTCCTTACAAACACCCTCTTGCAAAACTGTTGGCCACTTCTGAATGTTTAGGTTGGAATGATGAGGCTGAATAAATGAAGTAAATCATTATCCAGAATGTTTAACCTTTGCAGTTTCTGCAGGTATGTGTTTGTATTGGTGTCTCAACAGGGGCTTGTATAACTGATCACTTTTAACTTCATCAAAATCACATTTTGGAAATACTTCTGAAACAACAAAAAAGACAAATCTTCCTGTCTAGCTGGTTTTTTTTTTTCTATTTATTCTGAAATAGTTGTCTGTTTGTCCACTAATCACTTGATCTGTGGCTGTTTTTCTCTCTGTTTCAATAGGAAATGAGGTGTTTGCCAGTTGTCCTCTAAAAAGAATTTTGACTTGTTCCAAGGCAAGAAATACTGTTGATAGGTTGGCATAGAGTTCATGTGGAGAGCTTGCTGGAGTCATTATATTGTCAGCACCAAGAGTATTAACAAAAAAACATCTATTCAAACAAGCAGAGCCATCCTCCATCCTTGGGTTGCAAGTTCACACTAGGCTGGAATCTGCCCCTAAGGCTTTATCTCCACATAAATTCTCACTTCAGTGTGATGGAGTGTTTGCCCAAAAGAGTGTTGGCACTTAGAGATGTAAAAAAAAAAATAAAAGAATTTTTAAAAATCTCTTCTAAAAAAACCTGAAAGTAATTCTTTTGCAAAAACATACCCAGTCTTACATTATAAAATTTTAAACCATTCTTAAATGTTTTCTTTATCTAATTCCAATTCACCAGCTACTTACCTCTACCTTTTAAATATAATAAATATAATAATGCATTCTTGAAGCACAGTAGAGCTTTTACTTAATGCTGGGACTTGTGCATGGGATTTGTGCATTGTGGACATCAGACTCCTTAGAGCAGAGTAACCTGGTGTCTGGCACTCACTCTAAAGCTGGGTTTGTGGGCTCTGGCCCTTCCATTGGTCTGGTTCATCAGCAGGAGCTTTCTCCTGACAGAGGGCTGTGCCTTCAGTCCCAGTCCCACAGTTTCCCAAAACTGTTCAAATTGAACTATAACTTAATTTACCTTTATTTAATTTAGCTTTGTTAAAGGTGAGCTCTCTTTTTTTCAAGGGTGAAATTGCTGATTTTGAGAAAGAGATAGTTTCCCTTGTTTGTGCTCTTTCAAGTCTTCTGGGAACAGTCCACAGGGGAGGGACCCAACATTGCTTCTCCAGGATGGAGCCAAGTCTGTTTGTGAGCTGGACTGGATTTGCAGCTGAAGGAACAACTTCTTGTGCCAAGGCTATGAGGYTGCCCTCTCAGTAACAAGGCTCTGGTGTAGTGTGTTAGCATGACTTTGCAATCACAGGCATGCTTCAGGCAGGCAAAAACACTATTTCAGACTGATCTTGAGTGCCTTTCCAATACTCTCATTGTCATGTCTCATTGCAGACATTTCTCTTAAAGGTGAGCACAGCAACTTGCAAAGAGATGGGGAGCGAAGCAAAAGAAACCAGAGTATATGTCCTTTTTACCTAAAATTTTTGACTTTGTGAATTTAGGTTTGCATTGGGCCTTGTCTGTGACAGCAGCTGCCTCTGAGCCTCCATGAGCAGAGGTATTTGGCTGAGCCCACTCCCCAAGGCTCACACACTTCTTTGTGCTCTAGGCAGACTTCTGAGCATGCACAGACAGATTACAAGGGAAATGGCAGACAAGGTAAAGTGCCCTTTCCTTCCCCCATGCATTTCCTAGTCCTGTAAGTTCAGTAAGATGAGTGATCACAGGATTCAGAGGATTACAAAAGCCAACTCATTTATCAGGTGCCAGAAAAAAAAAAAAAAAAGCAAAACAAATGACCCAATGGAAATGGTTAATCTTGCACAGGARCCGCAGCACATGGTAGGAGCCTGCTCACCCCTCTGGTGCCAGGTTACTGCTGAAGTGAGACCATCAGCCTCTCGAGCAGCTGATGGCAAGAGGCAGCATCTCATGCAAATTGTAAGGTCGTTGTAAGCTCACAGTAATAAATCTGCAAGGATTTCAGCAGCAAGGCCTGTCCTGTTTCCCTGAGGCTGCTCATGTTGCTAAATCTGATCTGACAGCTATGTATCAATTGTAAATTATCCTTTCCTAAGCCCTTTTCCAACCCCCACAAACTTTCTGCAAAACCAGAGGGGGATTTAACCACTGTTCTGCTTTTTCAAGCTTGCCTCAGGATTAGTATTATAAAAATCAAATAGGAAAGTAATGAAGTACATCTTCTTGGCAAGGTAGGTCTCTGGAGAGGAGTCAGCTAATGCTGAGATTAAATTCAAAGCTGATACATGCATGATAAGTCTGGATAATACAATTTACAAAATTATATCATATTTTAAATTCAGGCTCTGATACATTTTTTTGTGTCTGCCTTCTCTGGGAGATGAGTTCTCTTGTAAACCACTGAGGTACCAAAGTCCTCTTTTTCCAAGAGCTAGACACCATGTGTGATTATGTCAACTTAGCAGGCCATTAAATTCCCACCTAGGAATAGTAGGTTGTTACATCCACTGGTATATTTGGGTGGCAATTGGTTACTAATGTCCCTAATATTTTCATCACAGCTGGCATTCTATGAATAAAGATACAAATCTAGCTCTGAATGCAACTCATTTCCTGCTATGAGGCATAAATATGTCTGTGGGAGCTTAGATGCCAATGTTCATTTCCATTGCAGGTGACTTTAATGGGTAGCCATATAAAGATACAGAGGTAATTATCTTTCCTGTCTTGCAGTACTTCACTGAAGTGCATTTGCAAGGTAGCAAAAGAATGTTTCATGAAACTGTTCAGTTAGCACAATAATAATGAATGTTAAAGGTGAACTCTCATTCAAATGTGAAATTGCTGATTTGCAGAAGGAATGATTCCCTGGAAATCTTTATGTAAGGTCCAAATGATAATGTATTGTTTTATAAGTGGTCTTTTCAGGCTTGCTGCAGAAATCTCTAGCAAGAATACAGGTTTAGATTAAAAGAAGAAGTAATAATTCTTGGTAAAATTCTTAAAACCTCACATTGTAATTTCTGTGGGATCCTTTCTATGAAATTCAGGCTTCATTTTTGTATTCTGTGAGATTTTTCCATAAAGTAATTATAGTTTTTAGGTTTCTTTTGATATTTTTCCTGTTCTTTTTTTTTTTTTATCACAGACATGCACCTTGGGGAGTAAGAGCAAGTGATTTGATGGAAAATGAAGGGGGKTTTGTGATGAAGGAACTGGCCTGAAGCTCCAGAGATCTGGAAAGGGCTTTTGTGCAGAGCACCTGGCCCTGTATCAGAGCTTTTGTGTGATCCAGAGCAGGCAGCAGCTGGTACCCAGGTGCAGCCCTGCAGGGCAGGGGAGCAGACAAGACAATTGGACATGGAGCCTGGCTCTGGGCAGAGCTTGGTGGCTCCACACTGTCCCTCCCTGCCAGCCAGCAGGTGCAGGAGCAGTCCTAGCTAAGCCTGGGGGCACCAAGCTGTTCCTGGTGTGACCACAGSTGAGGCTCACCCGGGTTTAGGCAGAGCCAGCACCACCCCAGACCTGCCCAGCCCCTGTGKATGAGGTGAGCAGACCCACAGCTCCTGGGGCAGGTGTCCCCTCCAATACCTGCAGGCTGCACCCACCCCCTTTGGCAGAGCTTGAGGGTCCCTTTTAGCTCTGTCCCTTTCCCAGGAACTCATCCCAACCACAGCAATGTTCCATTCACTCTCCATAGCTTTTCCCAAGCCTCCAGTGGTGCTCTTCCCATCTCATTGCAGCTCCCAGAGAACTCCTGCAGATAATGCCTGCATAAATGACCTCTCTCTGATAAGGTAAATGTGATTATTTTGCTTTTGGGTTTAGTACAGCCAACTCATTCCCTGAGCTGCATAGTTTGTGTGTGACATGGCTTTTGCAAACACTGGTGTGCTTTGTTACTGCTCTGGTTTGAAAACTGGGAATTATGGTATGTTGTCAATTTTCTCAAATGAGGCTGCAACAATATTGATATTATTGACCCTGACCATCAGATGATCTCCCTAGGCTTCAGTTTCTCCATATGAAAAAGTGAGAGCAATGCAGGGTTTTATAAAAGCTCTTGATACTGAAGGACAGCAGACTGTGGCTGCCTTTTTGCTTGCTGACTGGTCAGATAACCTCACCAGAACTAACCCTCCCAAAAACATTACTTCTGGATGGAGATTATTATTTGCTTCAAGAATGTCTGTGTATCTGAAAGGAATAAATAATAATACATGGAGTAGAATGAAGATAATGCTGAACTTAGAACAAACACAGCTGAGATTTCAGCTGGGGTGAGACTGTATTGATGCCAGAATAAACACTCTAGTTTTACTTTGGCCTTTCTTTGGAAAAACTAGCTGCACRCACATAGCTGCCAGCTTCTGTTGGCTGAGTTGACACCCTTCTTACAAATACAGACTTAGCTCAGCCAGTGATTACAACAGACTTTCTTTGCCTTTATATGGTTGTTTCATGTTTCTCTGCATCTAGCTCAGCCAACTCCCAATAACATTGTCACAGCCTAAGAAACAAACTTTGCAATTTCTTGAAAGAGTGTGATAGGGGTGTTTTTATGCTTGAGGGGTGCTAAACCCAGGAATTCTAGTCAGTTGTCGAAAGCTGATAGCATCAATAAAGAATTATGTTGAGAAGTATTAGAGCAGCCCACATACCCTCACAAGAAATATTTTGTTCTTGATCACCTTCCCCCAAGATTGATCCATATCCAGCTTCTTTAAAAGTATTATTAAAGCATCAGACTTCATTTTTTGCATGTAATAATTACTTACTGAAACCTTCACCATATTTAAGCAGAAGAGTGTTCATATTTCCAAAGGAAGTTTTCCCCAGGACAATAGTCTCCAGGACTATTAGCATTGCCTTGGCAGAGTAAGAAAGTGCAGCCTTTGTCTCTCTATGTGATGGTTGTTTTTTGCTACAAACCAATATCATCTCAGGACTGTTTTGTTTCTTGATGGGAAGCTTTGCAGAGGGCAAATAGGATAACATGTTGAGTCTGTGAGAGACAGCATAATAACACGACAAACTTGCAGCCAGCCTTCACTTCTGTGATTCCTGGGTCAAAGCAAAGTGCCAGCGTGCTAGAGGTCTACTCTTCATCCTTTTTACCATCCTTTTTACCAAGCTGCCTTTTGTCTGCCACCACTTCCTTACCACAACAGCCCTTCCTGCTCTTCAGCTCCTGCTGAGGGGGGTCAGGTCTGCACTCTTTGGGATACCACTTGCTGGGACCCCAGCACAGCTGCTAGGAACATTGACACCATGAAATCCTCCCTTTGTAGTCACAGAATTCCCTAAGGAGGATTTAACAGAACCAGAACGAGAGCAGTATCACTCTTAGTGTCTGTGTTTTGTGTTTGTGGTGGTGTGGATCCTCTCTGTGTCTGAGTTCATATCATAGCTGCATAGCTCTGGGATAGAAATGTTCATTGCTTAAAAATAATTGAAAATGTTTATTTAGTGTGATTTTATTTAGTGTAACTACCCAGAGCTGGCTTTGTTTCCAGTGTTGGTGGATGAGATCACAACATGAGGTTGTCTGAAGCAYCAGGCAGCACTTCAGCTGTTTGCAGGGGAATTTGTGTTTTCTGTATCCAGAAAGTGAATCTGTTGGTCCATATACCAGATTTCTGGAAAACTCTAGCACCTTACCTCATGGCTCATAGCAAAATAATTTTAATATACCAGCTGGGAGGACGGGATATTTTCTTACACTTGCTATGAATGTTTTAAGCAACATACAAATACTTTTCCTGAACAGAATCTATTTCTGGTGGGTTTCTTGTTTGTTTGTTTTGCTGTTTTTTGGTTTTGTTTTGTTTTTTTAACTGTTCTTAGACTGGAAAAACCCTATAATATTCTTGAGGGACTGAATGAAATGACACTAGGACTGCCTGTCTGAAAATTAGTCCCAAGGTATTTCCATATGTAGGAGCYAATAGGTATGAAGAAAGAGTGAAAGCTACTTTGATTTAATTTTTTAAAATATTGCTTTTAAAGAAGTTTAAAAACTTACTTAGAGGCCAGTTGGAAAGCTTGCTTGAGGAAGCAGGAGAGGAAGGGAAGGCCTCTAGTTCATGAYGTGACCTTAGTTCATTACACTTCAGAGTACTTACATTTTTGTTTGCAAAATGCAGAAACAACCTGCCTGTTTTAGCTGAGAGCAGAATCCAGTAAAATGTGTTGAAATACAAAAAGCACAGAGCCAAGAAATGGTTTATTGTGCTGCAGCAGAGCTGTCCTGTGTGTTTATGGAAGCTATTAGTGTGAGAATGCATTCTAAAATATATTAAAAAAAAGAAAGTTCTCACATTTCAGAACCATTTCATGCAGTTCAAATATGGCACAGGATCTTGTCACGAGTTGTATTTCTCCCATAACCAGACAAGTCATCTCTGCTTTCTGCTGCAGAGGTGACAACAAAAACTTAGAGCTTTATTACTACCTCCTTWCATGCCTACATCAGCTCTTTGAGTGTCATATCCGAAAATCCAAGTTTACACGTGACTTTTGAACCAGGCAGATGGAATTGGAGCACTGTGTATGTGTTAACACAATTTGGTGGTAGCTGTTAATTTTACTGAAAGCAGAGGTTCTTCATTCTGCTGCAAGTTTGCTCCGTGGCATCTCCAGTCAGAAATTTGCTGCAGGGCTTCAGAGATCTCTGTAACATTTTAGTGATGCCTCGGGACCCTGTGCCAGAGCTAGAGGCATTYGTGCTCTCAGTCCTGCCAATAAACTCAGCACCTAATTATAAAAAATAAACAAACATAAAGTTGAACCAGTGAAACTTATTTCCAGCCTCAAAAACCATAGAAGAGCTTTTACTGCTGACTATCTTTTGAGTTAATGATAATTGGATTTAAATGTGATAATACTTTGGGATTAGGATAGCAGGAGAGTTCTGTGTCAAAGTGTATAGATGGGGTGAATACTGACAGTCACAGTGGCAACAAGTAACCTCTTCAAATACTGACATTGAAGAGAAACTGTCAGGGGGGTTATTTTTTGAAAGGACAATCTGAGGTGGTGTTTTTGAAACAACAAAGCCCAGGGCAATGGTGACATGCCTTGGGGTTATCCAAAGTGGGTCAGGATGGGGATGGGGAGGAAGCACGCAGGGCACACAGGAAAGCTGCCAAGTGCCAAGACCTTGCTCCATTTTCTGAAGCAGGAGGGATCAGCCTTCAGAAGTTTAGGAAATCCTGCCACAAATGAAGATACATGGTTGTACTGAGCCTCCAGAGAAAAACTTTCTTAAATCTGCATATTGGAAGAAACAGTAAGAGAAAMGGACCAAAAAGATGCACATAGTGTTTCCCTTCACCTTYCCAGMTGCAAAGCAAGGTATGTACAGGGAACATTCAGGTTCCCATTTGTCAAAGTACTACCTAAAAGAGACTTTTGAAGCTCAGTGTGGACTAAAATTCTCTGTTGCATAGCTGTAGTTGTCTGCATCTGGGCTCTGTGGTAGTTTCAGCATAAACTGCATGCTAAAAAATGGTGCTACTGTACTGTGGAAAGGAGGGAGAAGAGGGGATGAGAATATCAGTGCCTTTACATCCCAGCTCCAGCAAGCAAATCTAACTCTTTTTGCAAACAACCTTCATTGCTCTAAATTCATCCTAGGAGAGCTGAGGCAGAGGTCTGATTTCAGCAGCACATGCAAACTAAATGAGAAAAGRCTCTGCTGTTGATTGTTCAGTCCCATTGTGAAATCCCCATATCAGCCCATCAGACTTTTATTAATTAGCATCACTATAGAGTAAATATCTTTATTTATTAAAACAAGAAAAGTGATTTTCCAATCCCACTTAGGTCTACTCTAGRCCTATCATTAGAGTAAACTTCTCATTGAAATTCCATGGGATTTCTGTTGATTGTATTTGTGGGGTTTTGAAAAGTGCTCAGAGAGGACAGAATTTTTTAGTGAACTGGATCCAAGAGCCATTTCATCATGCTCAAGGCAGATGTTATCAGGAAGGATCATTTGTATTGGCAGTCCTTCAAAGGCTACGCTCTAGCCGTCCTCAAATCAGGTGAGTCCCAGAGAAGTCCTGCTTGATTCTGGCCATTGCTTTGGAGTCTGCAGCCACACGAGCTGGAATATGACTGTTAAATTTTAACAGACATTGCAGTTTCTGTTTGACCTATTRAACTTGGGTAACCTCTGATTGGTAAATACATATTTTTAGACATCTGCACATTAGTAAACACATGGAGGCTGACCRAAAAATTTCATCTCCCTTAGGGTTTAAATGCAACTTTTTTTGTACCAAATTTGAATGGTTTAATCTTTAATGGATTGTAAGATGCTGCTGCATTTTTTAAAAAACAGTAAAAGTTATAAGTTAGCAATTCTTTTTCATCTCCRCTTCTCTCCTTTCCATGAAGGAATGAAAAATATTAAAAGGACACCAAYAATTGTTTTGTACAAGTTGTGAGGTACTCTTTTAACTCTGTGCTAGACAGGTGATCCACTGTTCAGCAGCCCAGGAAACTGGTACAGACTCTGCCCATCATCAGATTCAGATTAAAACAGAAATGGCAGTGCTTATTTGCTTTTCTTTTACAGTATTAACTCTGTGGGTGAATCACTTAAACAAAGCACCAGTCCCAGCTAATAATGTTGGTATTTAATTTACTGACAGTGGGTATTTATAACTGCTCGTGTGAGAGGGTGAATTGTGCCCTTTCTGCACTCTTGCACCRGTGCTGCTGCAGCCTCTCCAGTCACTTGTGCCTGGGGGCTGGGGAGCCTGGGGTGGGGAGGGAGGGATCTGGGGCTCAGTGCAATTGTAACTGAGATAAAAGTGTTCTTTATATTTCTCTTTGTGYGTGCAGGATATCTTTGTTTGGTATTCTGTTTGACAAAGTTGAGTTGAAGGCTAGAGGGGAAGGCTGSTGAGATGCCCTGGGCATTTCTGAGCCCTGAGTCCTGCAGATTCCAAGGTCTGTTCCAGAGTGCTCCAAGGCATTGGCAATGCACAGCTTTGCTTCCTGTGGGGAGGAGCATCTGCCGTGCAGTCCCATCTCGTGGGCAGGTCTCTTGATTAGGGTGAAAGGCTGGAATCACAAGGCTGGAATACAAATGGCATCTCCCCCACATCTAGGAAGGACTAATGTACCAGAGGGAGCAAGACCTTTTCATATGAGGGAGGCCTCAGCTCAGCTTGAAGATTTTGCTTATAGGAAAGAAAGGTCAAACATACGTGGTAGTTTTAGCCACCTTACTTTTACTTCTTTTCATTTTGAAAAGATTTAGCACATACTTAATATGGCTCTGTAAAGCTGAGAATCYTCTTTCCCTGATATCTCCAATATTCCTTCCTCAGCATCAATTTTCTGAAACACATCACTTTGTCTAGCTTGTCACTGACTGAACATTAGTTATTCTAAAAATGCCCTCTTTGTGTCTGAAGGGATTTGGTCTGGCTGCCTGACAGAAGCCTGTGAAAGACAGCCCCCAGCTCTCCCTTGGTCTGTCTCACACCAGTGTGGAGCCCAGGCTGTCACTACCCAGCCATCCCACAGAAGATGCTGACAAGCTGTACCACCTTCACTTCTGAAAATTGCCACAGTCAAAGGATGGGAAGGATATTCTGCTTTCACAGAAGCTGGRYATGCAGCAAAATGGGTGCTGTAACCTGCATGGCTGCAGCACACTATAGCTGGACAAAGAGGCTGCACAGACCCAATCAGCATGCTACCTGCAAGATAAACATTTGAACTGAAGCAGGCTCTTCAGGCACTCTGTTCATGTGCCACACACTGCAGCTGTCCCAGTGACAGAAGGAACTAGAAATTGTGCTGCTCAGGTGCAGGTGCTCCCATGTTCTGAGCTAGCTTGGAATACAAAAGGTCTTCATGAGCTCCAGTTGTGTGCCCCCATCCTGATCATCCGCTGCAGTCAGAAGGAAGTAGGCACCTCTTCCACTACTTTACTGGTATTACCAGAGTTGGGCATCATGGTTACAGCTGTACTTTGGGAGATTTATCCTAAAAACTTTTTTAAAAAATCACAGCCTAAGAGATACACCAATACTTTCTCCCTGGAAAGACCAATCCTGCAGGGCAACCCAGGGAGAAATATTGCTTGTACAGGGGTTTCTTTTGCTATATTTTCTTTCTCAAAGGTGTTTTTATTTCTTTAAAAATATATTTATGGTGTTCAAAAAGCATATCCACTGGTCTTCTCACTGTAGGATTTTTCTACCTGGTGACAATGCTATCCAAAAAAATATATTTTGCATTTTTTCAGTTTTCTGAGACCACAAGAATGTAATGAAAATAATGAGCTGAAAGATGCACCATGGTACTTAAATTCACTGGAACATAGGTCCCATTCAGGAACGTGTTTTAAAGTATAAGAATATACTTTAAATAGAACAGACCATTTACTAAAAGACCCTCTTCCTGTTTAAAGTCATTCCCCCTTGTCCTATCAYTATATTTAGAACAAAATCTAATTTGATTTGAAGTTGGTATTGYTGGAATGTCCACAACAGTCCTTAGCAAATTGCTCCAGCAAGTTAAATGATCAAATTTTTGCAATTAACTTCAAGCATTTATGACCAGCTCCTATTTCTTGAATCTTGTCCCATGGATAAGTTTCTGGCCTATTCTCATATTTCTGATCTCTGTGTGGCTACTGAAGAATCACAAGAGGTGGATGTTGGCAGGGACCTCTGGAAGCTGTCAAATCCAAGTTCTGTGCTCAGAGCAGCTGCAGCCAGGGCTGGTGTCCAGGGCTCTGCCTGGTCCAGCTTGGAATATCTTCAGGGCTGGATACTCCAAAATCTCTCTGGGTAACCTGTTTCAGTGTTTCACTACACCCCAGTGAAAAAGTGTTTTCTTATGTTTAAGGGGAATTTTCTGTTTCAGGATTTGTCCATTGCCTCTGGTCCTGCCACAGTCCTGTCACTGCAGAGAAGAGTCTGGCTCATTCYTCTTTCCTTCTCAGCACGACTATCAGGTATTTCTCAACAATAATACAATCTTAAGTTAATTATTTTCTGTGATCTCACATTCTTTTTAGAACCCATTTCTTTCCCTTTCAAATGACTGCTGCCTGGCYTCTCCCAGTTTGGACAAATTCATTCCCATTTGCAGAATTACTTTAATCATTGATCTTTTCAGCTCATGCAGACTGAATTATAGCAGTGGGTTGTCCTCTTTACAGTTTGCCAATTTTCCACCTTCCTGCTAAATTGTCATAAATGAATTTAAATTTTTTTTCTGTTTGAGATTTGCTGAAGTGGTTCAAGTGGAGGACTATAGGAAACTTGCTTAACTCTTGCTCTGAAATCCATGTTCCTAGCTGTGTAACAAGGGAGGAGAGTGGGAATGGAAAGAGGCAGAGGAAGAAGGGGACACTGTTTGGATGACTGAATTTGGTGAGTGACTTGGAAGTTCATCACAATTTTCAGTCACTTATTAATCTTATTTGGTGATTCTATACAAAGAGCAGATTATACTTGCAAGATCTGGCAAGGAGATGGTTATGGTTTTTTAATACAGCTTTGTTATTCAAAAGAGAGATTAAGATAGAAATGAATTGACAGTCTACCCACAGTTGCACTTTAGAACTCATAATGCAGTACACGAACAGGAACAATCTATTCTATAAACTTGCTCGGGTTCCACAGATCTATAKATCTGTAATAGACAGGCCAGTGACTCAAGGAAATCCTGCTAAAAAATGCTGTAGTCATGGCTCACAAAAGCCCACTGAAGTCACGACCAATGAGTATGAGTCACGTCAGTGTGAGCACCATCCCCTCATCATGCACCAGGCTTTTATCTGCTTTCTTTCTTCTTAGTGGGAACTTGAAAAATCCTCACCTCCCAGGAAGATTGATAACTGCTAATATGCCACCTTAGATTGCTGAACTCAGCCTGAACCCAGTTTATTTTTATTTCTGCAGAGAGGACATGAATTATCATTCTGACACCAGATCTGAGTAAGCAGATGCACTCTGTGTGATCACACGTGTTCTATTGCAGGAGGCAGCAGCTCCAGCACTTCCTCCCAGCACTCTGTTCCTATATATATTCCTGCAGTGGCATGGATAGGTTTGCATGGGCACGTGGGAAAAGGATTGCGTGCCCTGGGGAAAAGTGTRGAGGAGGGAATTCTTCTCAGACAGCAGAGAGTCTGCAGTTCTCAGCTGAGAAAGACCCTCCATTGATTAGCCACCATTGGGGCAGTATTTTCAATATTTCTCTCTTGCCTCTGTTTCTCTCATAAGCAACAAAATTGCGTATTTACCATGGAGACTGTCAGGAGCTGTATTAAACAAAAGCACACTTTAGAATAATGGCTAATTTTAGAAAGATCATAAATATTTATACCAGACAGACCATAAACAGCACCTTAGAGACCATGCTCTGTTTATATAAATCATTCCTAATTTAGAAAATGTTGAATTGATAGATTGAGACAGCCATAGCCAACAAATGCATATTTGAGAAAACTGCTGTACAGTCTCCTGTGACCAAAATTTCCTGATTTGTACAGTATTCAGCTTTTGGTTTTGATCAAACCTACTTACATGAGTTGCATACCGTATTTTTTTATAACACTCAATTCATTGTGAGTTTCCACATTAGAAAGTTTGCTCAGGCCCAGAGATGATAGATGGCAGCAAACAGGCAGGTCCTCCAGCCCTGCTGCCAGTCGTGCAGAGGGTTCTGCCCAAGGCTGGCTGGGCACAGGGCTGCAGGCTGCGAGCTCTGGCCACCTCAGAGGGCTGGAGGGTGAGCTCCCTGCAGGCTCCCATCCTCCCGAGCTGCTGCTGCTGCAGCACTAACCAGGTTATTCATTTACAGCAGTCAAAGAAGTACTGAGATTGTACATGGCTCAAAAGCACTGCTGTCRCCAGAACTGTTGGGCTGCTGAAAACTGGACACAGCTAAGAAAGAGCCTGGTTTGCAGCTGTGTTTTACACTGCCCTGCTCCTGCCACTGTCTGATTCCACAGGTCCTGCAGAAGGCAGGAAACATAAAGGATTGGCAGGGCAAATGCACCTTACAGCTGGATTGATTTAGAGTTGTTGAGAAATCATCACRCTAGAAATTATTTCTCTAAGTGTTTCTAAACTTCAATCTTGGTCTCAGGCCATGTAAATCTCATTATCTGCCCAGAACAGATGATTATCTCTAGAAATATGTTCTGCCATCCACAGGTTATAATTGCAGTTGGAAGCTACTTTCAGATCTTCTTAGCACAAAAGATATAATTAAATGTTAGTTCTGTACAGAAGCTGTGTATACAAGAAAACTGTGCACCTCATAATCTTTCCATTTCATTTTCATTGGATTTCAATGGATTGTGCAGCAGGGCTGTCCACTTAAAAATCATCTTTTATTATTGCAGAGTAAAACCTGTGACTGTCTTTTTCTGATCAAAAGGAGGAGTTACCCATTTGTGAGCAGGTTCAAAGCTCTCAGATATGGGAAATAAGGGAGTTGTTGAGTTTCAGAATCTTCCCCCAAGTTGCTACTGGCAATGGCACTGGATTCCCCAGTGATAATGAAGCCACATTCATTATATATGTTATATAAATTCCCTAATACAAAAGTATCATTAAACTAATATTTCCTATCCTGGTGCATAAAACAGGAACCCAGTTGAGCCAAAACATTGTTAATCAGAAGTTGTTTGTCAAATTTACATGTCTCATTAAGATTGCTCAGTATTTTATATACTTGCATTTTTGTATTTTTTCTCTGAGTTTGAGCCCAGTTTCCTGAAATAAGAGCAATTTCATACAAAATGGAAAGGCATGATGTAGCTGAGGACATTGAGTACACAAATACCATTCCTGCATCTAGTTTTAGTGACAYGGATTGTGGGAAAGGGCAGCTCTTCTAGAAAGATTTATATGTTTATGTGATAGGGGCAAAGTGCAACTGAGCTACAGTATAGTCTGTATTTTCTCTCTGATATCCTCATCCTCTGATATCCAGATTATGTTCCACTGCCCTTGGCCATGCTCTGTGCCTTAATATTTTAATAGTGGAACAACATTCTTAGCAAATATACTTAGTTAACCCAAATAAAGCCAAACTCCCAAGAATCTGCTGGGTTTGGTGGTTTGCTGAATCTGTTTTTATCAGAACATTTATTTTTGTGTTTTGCCCATCTGCTAGACCTCTCTTATTGCTTTTTAACTTTATTACTCATTGTTGCTGCTGTGCACATAAATCAGTGATGCCATCATATGGTTTTGACTGCAACTTTTCTAAATATAACTGTTTTAGATGGAATAAATTGAAGTCACTGGGTGGAATAATGAATTCTTCACAAAACTACCAGGAAGATGTTTCTCAAGAAGCAATGAGGCTAGCACAGGGCTGTAAAAACACACTTCTTGAATGCTATGTTTCACTGATCCTTTCTTGATTTTCTGTAGAGAGAATGAGTGTTTCTTATAGTATAGCATATTACCTTCACATGAACTCTCTCTCTTATTAAAAGAAACATTCTTTTTGGTTTTGTTTTCTAGCATCCAAAGGAGTGGAGGAAGAGTTTGGACCTGTGTGCACTGAGCTGAGGTATAGGCGGGGGAGGGTGTATAGAAGGGGAGCATAAGGAACAATCAGAACTCACTGTCTACAGTGGATTTCARGAGTAATCATAGAATCATTTATGAACTGRAAATTACCAWTAAGCTCATTGAGTCCTGCCATAACCATGGCACTGTCTAGTCCACCACTAAACCATGTCCCKTAACAACCAGTCTACACATCTTTTTAATACCTCTGGGCACAGTGACAACTACCCCCTCTGTGGAAWCYGATCCAGTGTTTCACCACTCTCATCAAAAAAATTTCTTCCTTATATTTAGTCTGAATCTACTCAGTTTTAGTTTAAAACTGTCTGTGGTTTGCAGGTTGAAATCAAGTTGTTGTGTTGAGCAATGGAGTACCTTCTGACAGTAGGAATGTAAGCTTGGAGCCAAGCTCTGGCATGGGCACGTGGAATACTTCTCACAGAAATCAAGCCCAGGACAAAGTGTTTTTAATGCAGCTCCAGCAAGGAAAGTCTCCCACTGAGCATGGCTGGTGGGCTGGGGGYAGGAAAGGATGCCTACCACTGACACTTCTGGCACTTCTCACCTCTTAAATTGCTCTTGTTTTTTTCTTTAAAGGTTCATTTAGTTCCAGGTTCTGGGAGATATGATATGACTGCTAGATCCCAAAAGCACACAGAGTCCAGAGGGCAGACTAAGAGGCCTCACACCCTTCATTTTTCAGAGATTAATGGCTATAAATACATCTGTCTTCTGACTCTGCAATAAGTTAAAATTGTTGATCCTTCTCATACTCTTCCTATCTGTGCTTTTTAACCCTGCATATTTTGGGGATTTTTTTAGTCTTTGTGCTATAAAGTGGCCTGGCAGAAGATACATACCCCTTTTTCCTCCTCTGTTTGTGAAGAGTTCAGTGGCTGTGCTGCCCAAGAATCTGCCAGCAGCATTGCCCCTCTAGACCCACGTGTAAGTCACTTGAGTCAGACTGACCTCAGGAAGGGTCTGGAGGACAAGCTCAGAGTCAGAAATATAATCAGGCCAAAGTGCTCCKTGGACCAACAACTTGTAACTTAGGACAACAAGAGCAGCTCCTCACTGAGCTTCTTACCCTGTGGCCAGATCCACAAAGTGCAAACCTGACTTAGGGCACTTTAATTCTCTTCAACCTCCCTGAGAAGCTACTGGGAGTACCATCCTTTCCTGAGATATTTCTTCTTCATTACCCAATTCTGCTGTATRCTCACTGCTCAGTTATTCAGAAAAAGGGTGAGGTGGGATAGCCTAGATAAAGAATCATKATATTAAAATATGCAAATGAGGCTATAAGAA
This sequence comes from Alauda arvensis, assembly GCA_902810485.1. Lineage (NCBI taxonomy): Eukaryota > Metazoa > Chordata > Aves > Passeriformes > Alaudidae > Alauda > Alauda arvensis. Next base: position 113,867 of record CADDXX010000956.1, on the reverse strand, counting down.
CATACTGAGTGTGTTCACCTTTGCTGTCAGCTCTCTAAAAAGAAGAGCTTTAACCAAAAGTAGGCATTGCTGTYCTTGATGTGGGCATGAAACATTTTTTGTTGTGAGCTCATAATGGAGGCATCAGCTGGAGGCAGGGCCTCATTAATCCCCTGCTTGAGTAAATGTATGTACATTTCAAACATGTCTCATTTCTAAATTAAAAAGAAAATCCTGTTAATTGAAAATGAAGCTGTTTAAATATGATCTGTTGTGGGATCTCTTTGGAAATGTGGTAGTCATGTCCTTATGGTACTCTCTGATAAAGTAAATTGATGAATACATATTTTGCTGCATCAGCATCACTGCAATTAGAACAGATGACTATGTTTTATTTCCTATTAGGTAAAATGTTTTGTGGTATCTCAACTACATTTAAACAAGGCATTTATCAAGGGCTAAGACACATGCTTCAGTGTTAACTGTTTCTAGCCATTGTTAAATGCTCAATAATCTATACATACTTGGGAAAAATTTAACTTTTCACAGCTAAGAACTGTACAGGAACTATGCAAAACCATCTAAAGAAATTTGGTCTTTTTTTTCTGGAAAAGGCAAATACTGTATGCATTTGAGAGAGGGATTCTGCCATTTTTCTCCTGTTGCAGATAAGTGGAGGGATGCATTTCCCCTGGACAGCTTCAGGAATTGCTTGTGCATTTTATCCAATGGCAATTTAAAAATACTTAAGTGTTCATAGGGCAGGGAAAGCCAGGCTAATACTTTAAACAGTAGACTGTTAAGATATATTCTTCTTTTTTTTTTTTTTTAATTGTATGCAAGGAAGCTTTTTGATTATAATCTTTATAATCAATAATGTTGTTTCCAAGCACTTTCACTTAGATCCAAAGGGAACATGACTTGTGTCAGGAGATGCTTCTAGAAAATATTTATTAATTTTCCCAGATTTGAAAAGGAATCAAAGTGGATGTCTGGTACTGGTGTTGAGGTAGCTAGTGACAATCCTAAAATGGGGCTGTCAGACCCCAGTGGCTGCAGGAGCTCAGCCTGTGCTCCAGGAAGCAGGTGTGCCATCTGAATTATCCACTATTCCATGGGGTCCCAGTGAAGTGCCAGCACTGAACTGGTGACAAGGCACTGACTGGCTCCATGCCTATGGATGCTCCTCACAGCACTGCATGCCTGCAGAGCTGCCAGAGTCCTGCAGGAAGGAAAAGTGCTGAGCAGAAACTCAGCAGCTCCCTGCTTGCAGAACCTGCTTGTGGTCCAGTGCCTGAGAGGCAAAGAGGGAGGAAATGATGGAGTTATCAGAGCCAAGCCACCAAAATCCCATTTCCATTTAATCTTACTGTCTCTCTGCTATCTTTATATCCCTCCTTCTGTTCCTTTTATTTGACAGAAATGGGAAGCTTGAAAGGAGATGGGTAGGTTTCAATTCAGGCTTTTAGAAAAAAGAGGGAAAACCAAAAGTTTCAATGAAAGTATTTGGCAGCAGTGAATTAAGAGAAAATTTTAAGTATAATTTAGTAAAACGCAAAATAAGTTATTGAGAGAAACAAGATTTAACACACACTTTCATATTGGCTAACTTCAATGGTTTCCATAACCACATAGCTTTTACAGAATTATTCCTGAAAAGCCTTGTTTCCCCTTAGGGAAAGAAGTCTCAGTTCTGAATTTAGGGAAAAATTGTTGCATGTTTAAGATCCAGTAATAGGCTTAGCAGCTTTTACATCTGCTCTTGAATGTGACCCCCCCGGCCTGGCCACAGCGCTCTCATTCCACTCACATCTTTCCCTACTTGGCCTTCAGACAGTCTTTTCTGCTGACATTAAACCCCAGTACTTCAGTTCTGACATGTGTTCAAAACAATGTCAGTGTTAAAGAGAATATTTGGAGAATATGCTAAATAAACAAATAGTGAAATGTGGTTTTGTAAAATTAGAACAGCCATTAAATATACTGTCTTTATCAGCATCTGCAAATGCTGTTCAAGGTATTACACATATTTAGGAGATAAGGAAAGATTATCTTGCCTTGGCCTTATAAAGCACTGCGAGGACAGCAGGTCATTGCTGCAAAATACTGACAGGAAAAATATGCTAAGCATTGCATGTCTTAAGCCACAAACCAGGAGTTTCTTATTCTTGTGTTGACCCTTTCTTGATTTGCCTTGTCCAAAGTATCATGTAGTACCTAGGCTTTGTTGGAAGGGAAGACCAGAAAGGAGGATAGCACACCCAGGGTTAGAGTGCTGGCAGGGCTGGGGAGGAACACACAGGCTTACACATCCCACAGAACAGCCAGTCCAGGGAGGGCTCAGCCTCATAAAGAGCTATTCCCAGCCATACAGTGTTAAAAAGAAATTAGAAATAGTTACATTTTGGAAGAAATTACTTTGAATTTGGTTTACACTGCTAATTACTATAATTTATAACAAAAATTAACTAAGCCAATCACACAATTAACTGCTGATTCTTTTTATGATATTAGTATGCAGTGCTCTTTTTTTATTGAATGTGGCAACATAACTCCATGGTGGATTCATTATATAAATCCAATCATTTTTGATCAGACAGTAGATTTTTAACTCTGCAGTTAGACTGACATCAGTATGGCACAGCTCTGTGATACCTGATCAGCTGTCTGCCTCCAGCTCCTTCAAAGCAACCAATAAGCCAGAAACACACGAGAACTGGCAGTGATTAAAAGGGCAGAACAACAGGAGAAGAAGGTTTAATTGCTAGTGCCTCAGTTGTGCCAGAATAATACTATGTGCTCTGACTCATCAGATTCAAATGACTTCTAACTGCAGTGCTGTGTTTTGTGAGAATCGAGAGAACGTTTGAYGCTAGAACAAATGGGAAATTGCTCACAGCACTTAGGCACTATCCCTGCCCTGCCATGGTGCTTTGATTGGCAGTCTAAGTATAATGGGATAGCAAATTTCATACAGCTGCAGAAAGCCTTTAGGATGGCTGTCTAATACACAATGGTCTGTGATTGTGAAGCCCTCGGCCGGAGGACTCAGGTGTGGTGATTTTTCAGAGTGATATTGCCAATGAAGTGTTCTGCTGAATCCCCTCCAACTCCTTAACCACTGTCTTTCCTACAGATGAAGTGTAATTACTGCTGATTCACACTAGCATACACAGCCTGTGAATTTCAGGCAGGGCAGGAGGTGAGAATAGATCCACAGCAAGATTGGGAATCGAGGGTGTATGACAGGAAAAATTGCAGGAAGCCCAAGAGCAGGAGCAAGCACAATAGCAGAATTATTACGTCACCTGACCAACAGAAATAAGAGCTATCCAAGAGAAATCTTAGCTGTTTTTACTGCATGTTCAGAATAGAGTTGGAAAGTCAGCTGAATATTAAAAAATATTCTACTTCAGAAGCAGTCTTTTCACCAACAATATATTTTTTAATTGTGTTTGAAATATTCAGGCCTGCAGAAACATGAAAACAGGTGAAATGGTTTAGATCAGYCACGCCTCCATCTTCACTCATTGCTAAACAAATTCCAAGTTTGATTTGTAGCTCTGGCATTGCTGAATGAAGGAGTAGAACGCCTGTAAAAGAAGTGAGGGATAAAAATATATGTATTTCTCAGTTTTGTTTCCAAATCAGTGAAATTAGCAGGAGGCTCTCAGCACTCATCTCCCCATCACTGGTCCATCTGTCAAATGTAGGAGCAAAATAGATGTCTAAGAGGAAGCAGATGCTGGCAGTACAGCTATTTCAGCATCTCCTCAGAGCAGAGGAATATTTCCTCCAGAAGCACTGAGCTGCAGCCCAGCCCTGAGCTGCTCAGCCTTCCCCTTACCCCAGTATCTGGAGCTGGCTGGGCTCTGCTTGGCAGCTGGCGTGGGAAGTGAGGAGCTATGGCAAGCATTAACGGCCGGATGGTGGAAAACATCCAGGGACTTCAGTCCACACTCTGTCCTTTCCACTGTTGTGCTCCTTGCCAGTTTGAGAGGCAGTCACACACATCCCAATTTTACTGAAGGCCAGAGACACTTAATTTGCACTATTATGTGAAGGAAAATCCAAACTGTCCAAGAAATCATGTGGGCTCATGGCGTTGAAAAGGAATGCCCTTTGGAGAACAAAAGATGCTTGAACGTAAGGAGCCAAAGTCACTTCCAGCAGGACTGGCATGARTTGTAGAGGAACTGCCCTTAGACTTCTCCCTCACCAGTGTAGTCACAAATCCAGCAAATTCATAGTAACGTGAAAGGTAATTTGTGGGAGGCCAGAACTTCAGCTGAGAAAGAATGCATCTGAAACAACTGCACAGATTTGTCTCTAGAAAGGTGCACAAATAAACCCTTATGTAAATTACTTCAGGAGCTGCTTTCTGTTCTCACAAACTTGTGACTCACAGCAGGAAAGGCAAGAAATTGCTCTGACAAAAATTAAGACCATGGATGAAAAAAAGCCACCACTGTCCCAAGTATATTTTAAACCCRTGGCAAATAAGCCTCTGGCACCTAAGCCTCAGGTTATGTACCTGTGAATGGCACTGCTCTATTTACCAAAAGAATATAAAAATAGAGTTAAAATACTAGGAATTTGTTCTGGATTCTAGTCATGCAAGGCGGGTGTGGTAACCCTGTTGTCTGAGAAAAACCTTCAAAAATGTCATGAGAAACTTTTGTGTAAGTACTGTTTTAATAGCTATGCCTTGAGAGCTTAAAAAATATTCCGTAAACAAGACAAAGTGGAAAATAGGTAGAAYGGTGTCTGGAAACTATCTGTAGGCCACTTCAAAAAGCAAACACTAGAGCTGTTAATAACGTTCCACTGAAAGCAGAAAAAATACTCTTACTCTTTTTATTATTTTTAATTAAAGATGTTTCGTTTTGTACCTGAGAAACAAGCAGTGAAACACATGGGGGTTTGCTCTTTGCTCAAAGTACTTGATTGCTAACTGCAGATATCAGTAAAGCTGCAACCCAATCCTTTCCCTGGCCTACAAACAAAACCACTCTTCCCTTGTCTCCTGAAATAACATTTCAACAGGTCTCCATGCCAGCAATGAACATTTGATAGGGCTTTTATCCACAGCTTCTCTCTCCTCCATTTACTCCTGTAGTTCCAGAGGGACTTGTGCCTCCATCCCTCCAGGCTGCCCTGCAAGGCTTTCCTTTCCCCTCTCTGCTCACACTGCAGCTGTGTCCCTTGGGCCCTTCTGCCTTTATGTGCAGGTCAAGGACCATTTCTCTATTGCTAATCTAAAAACACAAGGCAGCAAATACGCTTTACATTTTTAATTCTGCACATCAGCAATGCCAGCATTAAATCCAGGAGCTGAGAAGTCTTTGAAAAGGCTCCCAAGAGGAATAAGCAAACACCAGAGGGTCTAATATAATCCATATGGAAAGGAAGGGGGGAAATATTTTGCATTTGGAATTCACTCTGCTCTTGCTGCCCTAACAAGATAATTAACTATGAATATATGTCTCTGCCTAATTACTCCTTGTAAAGGCATTGCAATATATTCACCAGTGGCTGAAGAAGGCATTAGTACATACCTCTGAACCATAGGTCCTAAAGGCTAATATTTTCCTTCTCTAGGGAGCTTTTAGAAAAGGTGACTGATTATATAAAATGGCTACACAGACTTCTCTTTGTGATGCTGTGATTCAGAATCACCTCTCTGTGATTTTTCATCACTGCCATGCTGACAGAAAGTAATTCTTTCCCATACTACCACAGGAGACAAGAAAGACTACAGGGTGAATGACTTCACAACCACCATGACCCTGCCCTGGGCATCCTCCTGGAGCTGGCAGGAGTAAGATGGGAATACCCAGCTAGCAGGATGTGATCTCAGAAACACTTTTCATCCATCTTTTTTCCCCCTTCTGAATAATGACTGTAGCATGAGGGGGAGAAATCCAGTACAACTTTCTCTGTCAAACAGCTGCCTGAGGCTGTAGCTACACGACACCTTAACTTGCACATGCCCAGGATGATACACTGGTGGCATTTGTATGGCATTTTATATTTGAGATAGCATATTTTTCACTCTATAGAATAAAATGCAATGTTATTTACGTAACYGGTCTTGAGAATAATAATACAATAATTGACATTTGCAGTTCACTGAAAATAAAAAATACTATTTTTTCCTAATTACTAGCTAAAATGAATATCTGAGTTCAGTTCTTCAGTGTTCAGCTCATCATGGATTTTGCAATGGAGGAGCAGACTCTTATCAGGTTGCCTGATTGCTCTCTTCCAGCTGAGTAGAGATGCTCTGTACCACAGCTCAGTTACTCCAGCAGGGTCTGCACTGCATTCAGCACAGTCCCAGCTGCTTCTCTGTTGATGGCTTGACCTCATGCTTTCACCATGATTCAATGCACAAAGTTGGGCAACTGGTCCCAGTATAACTAGGATGCAGAGATAGAGGCCTGTGAAACACCCTTTTTGTTTTTCTTCAGCATGATAAAGGTTTGATATGGAGAAGGAATGTAGTTCTGTTATTTAGCAAATAACCACCATGTGTGCCATACAAGCAGCACCTGCTATGCCCATTTGCTCAGGTGCTGCCAGTGCAGCACTCACCCACCAGCCCCAGGATGTCATCAGGCTTGCAGGAAATTGCTTCAGCAATAACAGCTATCCCTAAAGCATCATTTCCATTTCCTGCTACTGGAAGTGGCTCTTAATTCCTGTCCTTTGGAGCTATGACTAATCCTAACTCTACCTGTCTCAGTTGCTGGGGTCTGCTTTGCACCATCCTTTCCTGAACAAAGATGATGATAGACCTCTGAAAGTGGTGTTTTCCAGAAGTTCAGACAACCATGGTCCTTCAAAAGATTATGGCAGGTAAGAAAAATGGGATTTTACAGCCTTATAGGAAAAGAAAAGAAACTCTAGGGCTGAGGAGGGTGGTTTGGAAGTTAACTTTTCCTGTCTTCCCAATGCAGAGCAAAGGGAAGTGCTTTTGGTGGKCCAGTTGCTGAGGTGATAGTTACAGACACAGAGACCACGGGCTGGTTTGGGCTGTGGAAGAATATGACTGTCTCAAGAAAAAAGGAAAGTGGAGCAGAAAGTATTAGGAGGTTTTCCATTACTTGCCTTTGCTAGGTAGGGAGTTTGGAGGGTATCAATATTTGATATATGACTGTGTCACCTGAAAAAATCATCTCCTCCTCCAACTCTGCAGCTTCTGTGTGTTTCTGTGCTGTATCAGTGTATGACCTGAGTTTCTGATGGGTAGAAGAGGAGTGGCTGGTAATGGTTGTGGCTGAGCTCTGAGTTTATGCACAGATCTATTTTCCTGGTGTCAGTAGATTTGCTCTGGTGCTCAGAGCCAAGTCAAAGATGTCTGTGCTGTACCATAACATTCTTGGCACCTCACCTGATAGACCTGCAGTGTGTAATTAGTTTTAAATTGAGAACAAGAACTGGGGGGTTGGATTTTTGCTTTGTTGGTATGTTATGGGTTTGTGTTTGAGGTCTATAAATTCTGTTGTATATCTCTATAAATTCTATTCACTTTTGGGCCAAAGTAAGGCTGAATGCTTTGAGAATTTATCTGTCTCCTGGTTCAATACTGATTTAGCTCCAGGCAAGGAAAATTGGAGGGAGATTGTGAGTGGGAAGGCAGGAGAAAAAGACAAAGCTCTTTAAAAAGCACTTTAAAAAACACAAACCCAAAAGAACACAGACAAAAAATCACCTCACCCTGACCTTCTGCTGATTTCAGTTAATGATGCTTGCTGCATACCCTGAACTCATCTGTTAAAATGTTGTTTTCTCAAAGGGTCATGAGTAAGAGACATTTTTTGAAAAAAATATTGAGATACTTGCTTTTGGCTTAAAGTCAAATCTGTGAAATTTTTATGGTTAACTACTGTTTTGTATGTGATTCAGGGATGAGGGGACTATTTAGGGCAGGAGTTTTGCTGTGTGAAGGTTTTTGTTTTGTTTTCCCATTTTTGCAAGCGAGGCAATTGCCCTAACACTCTCATTGCCACAAAGTCTGTAGCAACAGCCACTTTCATATTGTTCCAGAAAGTAAAGTTTGAAGTGCTGCAAGTCCARAAGCATATACAATATTGCAATGACCCGAAATAAGAAGAGATAGCAGATGTTTTTCCCCAGTAACACATTTGAGGCAAACAATTTCATTTCATTCTTCCCCATTTATTTCTTATTACAATATAGTAACGTGTAGACCAATTTCTTTGTCTGGCACCCTTACAGTTTCTGCTGTGCTATGTTTGATTGGTTGTTGGATGCTCACTCCTTTCCCCTGAATCTGGTCATCAGTTTATGGTAACTGTAATCCTACAGACATCCCAGGTGGCAGAGAGCCAAGCCTTTAGCTCTTGAGCACCTTGTTCTCCCCCTGTGCTCCAAGAGCCCTGGGGCTGTACCCCAGGACAGGACTGCAGTGCCCAACAGCCCCACCGTGGTATGGAATTTATTTCCCAAAATATATGGGAAATAAAGCCCATGTGCAGGCTTTACCAGAATTAACCCTGGTATTTCCTGCCTCACTGCCTGAAAGGTGCACTTCCCAAAATTGACACTGGCCCACCTGCAGCGAGCACCACAGAAACAAATGTCACACGGCCTTCCCTGCACCAGTCCTGTCAAGCTCAAAAGTGAATTTTGTTACTGGRGCAGAGAATGCTGCACCTCACGTAGAAGAAAGGAAAGCTCACTGAGTTACTGACTACTCCAGAAAAAAGGTAAACAAAGGCTGGGTGTTAGGAGCAGTTTGCAATATAGGGACAAGGAACAGGAAAAAGACAAATGTTTTTAATGGAGGAAATGCCATTATTAGAATAAATGATCAGTGAAGTGCACCACAGATTCAATCTGCCCAGCTGTCATGAGCCACACAGACAGGCTCTCGAGCACTGAAATGAGCTGTACATTCCCCAGGCCTTTCTGAATGAGAAAGATGAAGCCAGCTGAGCAATGAAAAATGGGTCCTGAGCTGTGCTAAGTTTTCRCTGGGGACACTGAGGACCACACCATGAGGTTTTTGTAAGAGCTAGTCAAGAGTARTATTTCTGCATTAAGGAAAATTCAAAGCTCTAACAGGTTCTTCCCAAACAAGGATGGAAAGTCAAAATGTTCATTTTAATGATGTGAAGTGTTACAAAGCCTAGTGGAGGGATGTGGGGAGAAGAGAGAAAGCTGTTCTTTGCTCTCAAGCCATCACAGGCTACTGAAAAAGAAAGAAATAGGTGTTTTTTCTTGCCTATGCAGAATAAAGCAAGAAGCTAAGAGATTAATTTTTATCAGGCTAAGACCTGAGGAGAGTCTCAAAATGAGAAAAGAATAATTGGAAGCCACCATCACTGAAGGGCTGTAAGAACAGGCAGTTCTTAAAACAGGAGCAGAGACCTCTCAAGAGGATTTAGCACATTCTTACTTTCTTTTATTTTAGCCTCATGGAAATATTTTATTCTTGATTACATTTCATTTTTAATCTCAGAAGTGTCTGAGAGAGATGGGAGTTTTTGCTTTATTTAATACCATATTGCATATTTAATACCATAACATCTACCACATTACCATTAATATACCAGATTTACCATCTAAATTGTGATGATTTGCTTAGCTATATTTAACTACAGAAAAAGACATTCACTAATTGCCTGTGRAAATTCTAATTATGTTCTCAGGAAATGTTCAGACACTGATCTTCCAGGGTGATAGATCTTTGTTAATATAAAATACCAGCAAATTTTAATTTAATTTTGCATGGCAAAATTAGATCTAGCTGCTCAAAACTGAACACAGCTATTAGCAACCCAACTGGAAACACTCATGYTGGAAGAATAAAGTCTGTAAGCATTGTGCCACCCATAGGCTATAACTGAAAGTCAGACACTACAGAGGTATAGGAGTGAATCCAGTAATTCACTGCTGTCCCGTTAGTGTGGAAATACAGATCTACAGTGCAGCTGAAAAAGTGACTTCCTAAGAGAATGAGATGATGTCACAGGTTGCAAGCTTTTTTTTCAAGGACTASATCTGCTTTATACCTTGAGGTTTTGGAACAGATGTATCTGAAAGRGCAGCATCTAAGATGCKAAGACAATTTTCCAGTGCTGATGTTTTTCTCRCTGTTTGATAAAAAGATTTGTAAGACTAGTGTTTTCCTCAGTCAGTATACTTTTCTCCAGGAGCCTGTTACCTTCTGGAGGGATGTGAGCTTTAGCCTTAAACATGAGCTGTTTTAAAAGAAGGAGTGTTGCTTTGCTTTAGTAGGGAGTGGAGAAAGGGCAAAGGATTCCTTCTTTCAGCTGAGGGAGGGCTTTGAAGCTGCTGCGTGACACTGCAGCACCACATTGGCTCTCTGCTGGCTAAGAAGGACCTTGCAAAGGCATCTTTGCAAAGCAGCTGGCTTAAAGCCAAGGCTTGGTCAAAGGAATCTGTCTCCTGGTATTTTTAAGTGATTTATGTCTCAGTCAGGAGCAGGGCAGTTGGGCTGGCTGGTCTCAAAGCTTGGCTGGAGGATAAAAATTGCTGATTTTCCTTGTGCTAGAGAGCTTCTGCTTTACCCCSTAGCCTTACATCGGGTTTGTTGAAGGCAAATTTCACATTGAGGCAGAGCAGCCATTTAAGTTACAATTTTCTCTTTAGTTTGCTTTTGTTCCTAGAGCAGGGATCTGGTGATCCAGTATAAAAGAGCTCCTGCCCACTAAGACCCAGTATACTTAGTAACTGAGTCTGAGACTGGTCCAGTCGTGTGGAAGCACTAAATTAATTCCTCAAGTCAGCAAATTGCTGTTAGCTTCATGTCTTCTGTCTTTTGGGAATTGTTTAAAGCTAGATTTCTTGCTGGAAACCCTTGCCTTTGCATGCAACTGACCGAATTAAACTGCATCTTATCAGTGAGTTAATGTGCTGAGAAATCCCCTCTGTGCAGCTGGCCATGGCCATGGAGGAGAAGTAGGGGTGCCCTCTGCCCATGCCCCAGGGGACCAGGGCCCTTGGAAACCATCTCCATTCTCAGAGCCTGTGAGGCCACGCTGCAGCATCAGAGGCTCACRGCTGGCTCAGAGCAGACACTTCACTTTGCAGGGAGTCCTTTGGGACTGATGGCAGCTCTGTGGGTTGCTGGGTACAACCTCCCACTGCCCTAAACAGCAGCACAGCTGCAGGAGGCAACACAGGTAGCCAAGTTTAGGTGAAACCAAGCCAGAAAACATTAAGTGCTGCTGTCTAGATTCACCCATCCACACTTTACATATGCTCCAGCTCAGTAGGTAAGTCTGGTCCTCAGATTAAGATACACTCCTGCCAGACCTGCCCAGCACAGCAAGACCCTTGACAAATTCTGTCAAACCAAAATATTCTGGGTAGATTCAGTGAGATCTAGTGTTTTTTAAAATTATACAACTTGCAAGGTGAATACTTTTGAGGATCTCCCACTTAGTGAAGAGCTTGGATTTGGTTTTCAGGGTAATGCCAGCTTCTGACCTGAGATGCCATACCACAGTCAGCTTTAGCAGATCCCGTGGCACAGGACTGGTTGTACCTTGTATCACAGCTAAGTTTGTTTTACAGAAGCTGAGAAAATAGATAGATTGAGCTGACACAGTGAGAACCAGATGTATCAAAATAAAATTTATTCTTAAAATGGCTAGTTTACGCATAACAGCAAAGGTTACATAAGGAAAAGTGCAATTAGTGGAGGAGGCTTATTTCACCTTAGTATTTAACATCTCACTGCACTCCAAGTAGCTTCACACTCAGGCTATTATACTTCTTAGCCGTGGACAAAAATGTGATTTATTTGTTGATATTAACACCATTTCTGTATAGCTGAAAGGTGTGCCAGCATTCACACCTTGCTGAGCATGTACTGACAATTTCTCACACAAGTCTTGCATGAAACCCAGATAACATTTAGAATTCTACAGCTCAGAAAGCTAAATTATAAGCATACACGTACAAAACATATATTAGTTTACTAAATCTAAAAAAAAATAAACTTAAAAAATGAGGTAAAATAAACCAGACTAGTTTTCTGTGTGCAAGCCTATATTCAGTCTAGAAAAAATGAGTAACRACCCTGCTCTTTTAAAGAAATTAGCTCTCACAAAGTGCAGCCAATTCACTGTAATTCACTGTCTTCAATATGAAGGACCGTGCCTGTGTTACTTGTGAAAAGGCATGGCTAACATTGCAATTAGGAGCAGGATACTCAACCATCAGATTAGATCAGGTGATGAGTGGAATCACCTAATGATACTACAAAGTAGAAAATTCAAAAATCACTTTGTTTTGCTGCCTAACCCTATTTTCGACATATTAGGGTGGCTTTAAAATTTTTTCAAAGGCACATTTTTCTTTTCACACTGAAAGGCAACCATCTGCCTGTAAGTAAGTAGGATGGTGAATCAAGGTTACATTTGATATCAAATGCAAAGCTTCGCAAAGACAGTAAGGACAGAGATGCCTTCCTAAAGCAGTGGTCACTTCTACTTCTCACTTTGCATCATTTTCTTTATCTCCTTTTTATCCCATAYATCTTTCTCTGAGATTTAGAAAACCAGCTTTGGAAAGAAGCAATTAGAACATTGCACATCTCCAAGTTATGTAGCACATTCTACCTCTTCCCATTTTCCCACTTTTCCATTATCCTCTCCAAGTTTCTTAACACGTATTGAAGCCACACAAATCTTTGCCGTGCATCCCCCCCTGCCTTTGCTACAAGCACGTCGAGGGTGGCAGCAAGCCTCCTGACAGCACCTACTGCACTCCTGATAGGTGCAGAATGAGTTGTGACATTCTGTTTCCATCCCTGTGCAYGCACACAGCCTCTCACACACAGTTACCACAGCTTGCTGAGACACCATTGCCTTCCATACTACTTTGCAAATCTCTCTCCTTGTGACCCAGGAGAGCTGACAGCAGGAAGAAAGCAGCATATACTTGAGAGGCAGGCAAGCTACTCCTATGGTACGTAGCATACATGTGAGTTGCACCTTGGTTTTCTTTCCTTCTAAGGATAAGGTTTGGCTAAGAACTTCAGGAACATAGTATGGTTTAACAAGTCCCACTGTCTAATGAACTTGGATTTGTTCAGACAGCAAACTAAACCTGCCAGGTGGTTTCACCATGCAGCATGTGAACCAGAATGCTAGCACTGTTCTGTTGCCAAATGGAAGGAAGCTTCCTTCAGTAGTGTGGATCACCAATATGGTGATGAACTTTCAATCTGACCCAAGCTCTGCCACTGGGGAAAGAGGCCACTGGACAACCTTGGACTGCCCAGCTGATCAGGTTCTCTCTCTTGTCCTCTCCTTGAAGTCTGCAGATCTACATAGCCTTCCTTGGCAGATGGTATCTGAACACCATTAGGCTTCCATTCTGCATGTACAATTTTGTAATTCTGACCCTCATTATTGTCCCAGAAGGTATGTTCTCTGCTTTGGTAAGAAATGCAAAACTCTATCTTCTCTTCAGAGGAAATGGCAGGAGGGAAATCAATGGTAAATGAGAAGGTATCATTTTCAAAATCACTGTAAACATTGTTCATGTACACACATTCAACATCTTTGTAGGTCTTCCATGTATCAAAAGTAATACGAACCTGAACCTTTTTCTCAAAGCTCACATTTTTCACTTTCACAGTGCCTGACAGCACCTTCTCTTGCAGGGTGCAGGTCTCCAGGCAGACCAGGTTCGTCTGCAGACGGTTCCTGAAGTCCAGGTAGTCAGCTGAGGGCTGAGGGAAACCCAGAATCAAGTTCTTCTCCTCATGGAATTTTAAGTCAGATGTTATGTCCTCAATGCCTAAGAGGTCAAAGGGCAGATCCCACACGGAGGGCTCCTGGAACTCGGAGAAGGTGTGGATGACTGTCAGGGACAGCCCCTTGGAGTCTGCAAACACAACGCGCTTCTTGGCCCGGGCTGGCGAGGGGCTCCAGTCCCTCTTCTCATCCTCGGAGTCACATTTCACATGAAGGCACGGCCTGAGAGGTTTGAGTCTGTTCACAAAGCTATTTCTTTGGCAGTCCTCCAGGGGGCTGAGGAAGCTCTTCAGCGGTGGAGAATGGGCTATGCAAATCCTCATGGCCATATCCACAGGCATGCTGGAGCTGGGCAAGGGTCTCGGGTCCAAGATCTGTATCATTCTGAAGGGAGAGGAAACACAGGATGTTATCATTTATTGCATCAGATAAGAAGCTTCTCAAGAATATGCATTTACTTCATCCATTCTCTTAATTATTCACGGCCTCATCTCTGCACAGCTTTAAACAATGCAGCCTAAATCAAAATTCACAGTTCTGCCTAAGGAAGCAGGGTGAGACTAGTCAGTCATTTCTTGCCAATCCTAGACTTCTTCAGCTCAAATCTACTCTCCTTTCTTWATCCAAACCTCTGAAAGACAGATTTTAGTGAAAGCTAACTGAACTTATTTTCTTGAAAATACAGAAAAGAACATTCTAGTAATGAGTAAAACAGATCCAGTTATAGTGGAAGTGCTCATCCACTTGAACTTCCCTCTTAGAGGCCCTGTGTGAGGTCTTAAAATTCCAACAAGCTGCATCAGCTACTTTGTCTCTGAGCGCAGACAGCACTATATTAAGCAAGTTGCCTATCCCATCAGAGGATCAGATGGGATTCTGTGTCTCTTTATGCAGAACCATCATTCTGTGGCGCTGAACAACTATTAGTGGATCTTTTTAGGCACCTGCTGGGTCGAATAAAAGTACTAAAGCAATTTAAAAAATATTTTTATGAGCTATGAACCCAGGTCTAAGTAATAGGGCTCTTTGCACTGTTAATGCAAACTGCTGAGTGAAGCAAGGGAAAAAAGTAGGAGAAGAGAGGAACGTGCTATTTTTTCACCTGATTAGGCTTCAAGAATTGTAGAACAACTTTTGATAATCTCTACAGACCATGCTGAAAGTCTACTGCAAGTATTCAATAAGAATGCTAGTTTTACTTGTAGAGTTACTCATAACCCTCTCTCTCAGATGATGGATATCAAAATTACTTTGCAAGGCCATGGTTCACTCAAAGTCAGATAGCTTGAATATTTCTAAAAAGGGGTTTCAACTGTAGCACATCCCTACTGAGATGGATGCAGCCCTTGCTGGAAATGCAGAGTTCCGTTGAGTCACGGAAAGGCATTTGCTTTGTCACTTAAATAAATGGCTTTCTGCTTCCCAGAGTTCTCACTGGTATTCCAGAGCCCTGCCAAAACTAAAGCAGAAGCTGCGCTGGCCTCATCTTGCGTTTTTTCATTGTGGAGTATTTACCATAATAAGCAGTARGAGGAGAGTACCCGAATCAAATTAATCAACTCTTGCTTTATTAGGAAAAGAACTAAGGCTTCAGAAATACTCTCCCTGCAACTTTGGCGACCCGAGCTTTTGCAGCGTTAGGGAAAAAGAAAAAAAAAWAAKAAAAAAGAAAAAAAGCCCACGCAACAGCGAATTAGCAAAGAACAGCCAAGCATGCAAGCGCCATGCCACAAGCGGAGCAGCTGCGGGCTGCTGGAGGGGGCGGCAGTGCCCGGCGGGACCCGGGCAGCGCGGCGAGCCCCGGGCGCGGCTCGCACGGCGGGCAGGCA